>JAKTWX010000192.1:0-16014 GCA_030582275.1 Waltiozyma pijperi
GCCATTGTGGGAATAAGACCCCCTGAGCGTTCAATTTGACCAAAATCTGTCTCAAGATTTCACCGAGGAACAGCCCAGAGACACGCTTTTCAAACATGTGATAACCTGGGTTCGTGGAGGCCTTGTCAATGTTCACGTCGTATTCGGTGGTTGGTAAGTACTTCAACTCGTTATCAAAAGAACCCCACTCGGTGTTAATAACCATATGTGTAACACCCTTGGATTTCAACTGTTGGATATACTCCTGCCCCAACTTGGTGATGTTCTCAATTGGTTCCAAGTAACAGCCATTGGTCCCCGTCCCAAAGATAGCACCAATGACAGCGTCACCTTGCTTACCGTTAGGCGTAGCACCCGTGGAATAAGCGTGTGATAACAAAGTCCCCACAGTGTCATTAGCCAACGCCACGACATGAACTGGGGATTGGATCTTATCCAGTTGCTCTTGTAACAGTTGCACAACATCCTTACCAACGGTATCGGCAATCTTGAACCCTTTAGTCCATCTTAGCAAAGTCCCTGCACCCAAAGCGGTTTGAGAGACTGGATAAGAGAAAGTGAATCCCATTTTCAATTTATGAGACTTATCCTCGTCAATTTGATCAGCATGATGATTCCCATTCTTGACAAAGGTATCGATTTTCTTAGCCAAATAACCAAACAATTCTTCAGAGGTACCAGCTTCTAATAAATCTTCAGGGATACGACTCTTTGTTTGATCCAATTTAAAAGTACTATCACCGTTTAATCTAACTGAACAAACACGGAAATTAGTACCACCTAAATCAGCAGCAAGATAAACTCCATATTCTGAACCTGTTGGGATCTTAGTGACATATGTTGGAATCATTGGTAGACCCTTAGTGTTCTCTGAGGGGTCTTTGGATAATCCAATTGACATTAATTCCGTGAAATGATTGGTTAATTGAGAAAGCTTCTCTGAAGTTACAGTGAATTCTTCTTTGATTTGTTCAACGGCTTGTTGTAAAGTGAGTGATTTATCATTCATATTGTGTGTAGTTATTATTCGATTAATATTGTATGTGTGATAATAAACTGATTGTTATACCGTGTGGATGCTAGTTATGATGTACAAGAGAACAAGTTGAGTGGCAATGTGTTTTTATTTATATACCATAAAACTTTTCTCTCTTCTCTGATTTTCTGCGGCTTAATTTTAAGAGTTCGGTTTCGTGATGACATGGCTGGTGCCACTTTGTGGCACAAAAGTTAGACATTCCCCGGATAAATTGGGAAGTTTATGAAAAGATGTACTGTACAAGCCGCACCACGGAACTTTTTCGAAATGTGGGGAATTAAGTGTATGGTGATTGCTATAGTATATACTATGTATTATTGTTAAATCACCGTTGACTATGTTTTTTTCTTTAGACCAGCTAACTTCAACTAATGTTTCTTCAAAGTTTGCCATTCAGTTTCATCTATATTATGGTGGCGTGCTGTTGTGCAGTTCATGTGCCTCATGCACTCCGGATATATCATGCGTGAATTCCGGAGACGTGCAGTAAATCTGGAGAAGCCATGTGCGATAATTGAATGACGCGTGATTTGAAAATCAAGTTTCTCCGTACGAGGTCAGTGAACTGATTGAGAATTACTTACTAAAAAGTAACCTCTTATGGCTCATTTGTTCATCTCAACTTGGTTCTTCTTCATGATATTGGGGTTATCATTGATGCCTGTGTGCTGACGAGTTGACAACCCCGGCTTTATGGGAAAATACCCGCGAAATGGAGAAACTAGTTTACCTCTGCGCAAAGATTCTCGAGAAGATGTAAACAAATTGAAACTCTTGGTTAAGCTTATTTAATGGTACCTATGGTTAACTGAACATGGTAACTTCCGATGTTACATGACCCATTATAAAGTATAAATACCCCGTCAGATCTCCAAGATCTGGGGCACAGAACCACTGAGAGAAAAACAAGTGAATCAATCCTAGTTAACTATCATACAAAGACTACAATATGTCAACTACCACAGTTGTTACACCTTTGAAGAATTGGTATTACAAGAACGCTAAGGACACGGAATGGTCACCATCTAAGAACCCAGACCAACAATTCGTTGAGATTTTCCCCGATTTGATTTCCAATGGAGTGATCCAAGATCCCTTTTATGAAGAAGTTGAGAAAGAGGTGCAATGGGTTGGTCAAACCGATTGGGAATATCAAACTGAATTCACCATTGAAGATGATTTGACCCAGAACAAGAGCCACATTTTGAAGTTCACAGGGTTGGACACTTTCGCCACCGTCTATTTGAACGACCAATTGATCCTATCAACCGATAATCAATTCAGAACTTACACTTATGAAATTGTCCAACCGGTTAAACACAACAAATTGAGAGTTTATTTGAAGACACCTCTGTACATTGACGAGCCAAAGGTTAAGACCTTCACCAATGCTGATCCTTCTCGTATGCACGTGAGAAAGGCTCAGTATCACTACGGTTGGGATTGGGGGCCGATTTTGGTCACGTGTTCTCCTGGTTTCATTGATTTGATTTCTTACGAGCAGGTTTACATTGACGATGTTTATTTGGATTATCAGATCACCGATGTCGGTGCTGGTGTTGTTGAGTTTACCGTGAAGGAGACTCTACACGGTGACACTAAGGAGAATATTGCCGTGTCTCATGAATTGGTTGATGCTGGTGGTGGTTCTCTTTGGAAGTCTGCTGAAGATCACACAGAGAATTCCAGCGGTAAGTTAACCGATGCCAAGTTGTGGTACCCGTTCCAGTACGGTGACGCATACTTGTACACCTTGAAGACCACTGTTTCGTCTGCTACCACTGGAACCGCTTTGGACACTAAGACGACATCTGTTGGGTTCAGAAAAGTGGAAGTGTGCCAGGACAAGATCTCCACTGGGACAGTTTTCTATTTCAAAATCAACAATATCGCAGTTTACATGAACGGTTCCAATTGGATCCCAGCTCATAACTTCCTCTCTGAAGTCACCGATGACGACTATGAAGCTTGGTTGGCCTTGCTTAAGGATTCGAACCAGAACATGTTGAGAATCTGGGGTGGCGGTATCTACGAGACTGACAAACTTTATGAGATTGCCAACAGAGAAGGGATCTTAATCTGGCAGGACTTCCTCTTTGCGTGCGGTCAATATCCCAACGGGGACCATTTCAAAGCCAATGTCGCTACGGAAGCCAAACAGAATGTGGTCAGATTGAGAAACAATCCTTCTTTGGTTATCTTTGCAGGAAACAATGAAGATTACCAAATCAGAGACGAGTTCCAATTATCAGACGAGGATTTCTGGGCTAAGGAAATCTACGAGGGGACTTTAGCTTCTGCTGTGGCTGACAACTCCAACATCGCTTACATCAAGGGAACACCATTCTCACCAGAAGAAGGCGTCAGTGCCTATGCTTTAACACAGGGGGACGTCCATCAATGGAACATCTGGCACGGTGACGAGAAGCCATACCAACAGTGGGACCAACTTGTCGGGAGATTTGTCTCTGAGTTCGGTATGGAGGCCTATCCAAACTACAAGACTCTAGCCATGTACATCTCCAAAGAGAACCTCTACCCGCAATCCCCGGCGGTTGAATGTCACAACAAGGCCGACTTAGCTATCAAGAAGCTACCATACTACGTCTTTGACAATTTCAAGATCACCCGATTCGATCTCCACAATTGGATCTTCCTAACTCAATTGGTTCAAGCTGAATGTCATTCGTTCGCATTGCAAGCCTTCAGAAGATTATGGAACCAAAGAAGAGAATGTGGCGGGCAATTGGTTTGGCAAATCAACGATTGTTACCCTGTCACCTCGTGGGCTTTAGTCGATTATGAGAAGAGACCTAAGTTGGGGTACTTCGCCTACAAGAGATTCTCCCAAAATGTGATTATCGGGTTCAAGAGACGTGAGATTTACACTGGTGAAGATAGAGGGAAGGATTACAAGCTGTTACAGAGCAAAGATTACGATTTGGAGATTTGGGTTTCAAATTTACAAAACAGATCTTTCAAAGCCGCAATCGAAGTTAAACTATTTGAAATTTCCAAGAACAAACTCATCGATATCATAACCACTGAGGCTGAATTCCCTGCTAATTTAACAACAGAACACCAAACCATTCGTATCCCTTCTGGTGATGGTGTTGATACAAACGATATCGTTGCCCAATTGAACCTGTATGAAATCGAATCCTCTGGTGAGAAGAAGTTGATCCATTCAAACAGTTCTTGGCCTCAACCTTTGAAATATGTCAAATTCTCCAATGATCGTGTGGTTAAGTATCAGATTAGCGACGGGGAGATCAAAGTTTGGTCAAATGACACCGTTGTTAAGTCTGTTGATTTGCAATTTGAGAAAGATTTCATCATGGAGGATAATGGGTTTGATTTGTTCCCTGGTGATGTGAAAGTGGTTAAGGTTAAAGGTTTGACAGTTGGTGATAAGTTGGATGCTGTTAGATTCTATGATCAACCTGTGAACTAGAGAGATAGAGGTGTAAAGTAATAAAGATTATATATCTGTGATCGTCCTAACTAATACAAAGATGTAAACTCTTTATCTTTATCCCCATTAAGAGTCGATTCCTTCTTCTTCTTCTGAGACTCTGTTCCACCCAGAGAATCCGTTAACTTCTTCATCAAAAAGAGCGTATCAGCCCTGGGTCTTTGAGACACGTCAGTAGCTGGATTCTGAGTGATGTTGATCGCTCTTGGTTGAGTAGGCACATAAAGACCATTGTTTGGAGTTGGTCTCTGAATAGAGTGATGTTGATACTGAGGATCATAAAGTTCACGTTCACGTTCACAGTCTTGTTCATAGTCATATCTTGGACTCCAATCTCCTCTGCGATACTCCTCATATTGTGCATCTGCTGTTTCAAGGGAATAATCATGGGAATCTCTAGGAGGAGGAGGAGAAGGAGAATAATGATCCTTCCACTTTGGCAAATGATCCCTTTGATGATAAATATCCCTTGGTTTCTTCGATTTCTGTTTGGTGATTCTAATGGGTTCTTGTTTTGCTGAGAAATATTTTGATGAGCTAAAGAATTGTTTCTTTTGTTTCAGTTTGGACTTGGATGAATGACGGCTGATGGTCTTTTGAACTTGAGGCTCTGCCCTTCCCATAGATTGCAAATTTTCAATAATTTCTTCGTATAGTTTGATCATCTTCTCTCTATTAGTCACAGTATCTATGCCTAGCTTGGGATAAACCTCATTCGCTGAACGCTTTGAATTGGCAGTGGTTGGAACTTGGATGAACTTGGAAATGAAATAAGCGGCTCTATCCGAAGATCTGAAGGGATATTCCCCCACACCAATCCCAAGGATAAGACCATTATATGTGATAACCGTTGAGTAAAGAGTCTGGTGATTGCCCATTTGAATCGGTCCAATGAAAGGTTTAAAATCAAGACCAGTTTTGTGTTTGAATCGAAGTCTCAAATATGAACCTTTCACAGAAAGGTCTTTTATGTTCACAGATGACCAAACTTCTTGAAGGTTTAAAACAATATCTGTGTCTGATATGTCGTTGAATGAGTCTGGCATTTTAACTTCCTCTGTGTTCACAGTAGTGTAATCGTCTGGGCTGATAGTTGGCAACTGTTGATTGTTCTGCTCTGCTACTCTTGAGATGTCAGTTGGACTATGATCAACACGTTCTTTGACTCTCTTCGTAAAGAACTTAGTTAGATCCTCAATAGATTCCTCCTTTGCTGCTGGAGAAGGTTCTTCAACTGATACTTTCTCAGTGCTAGGTCTCCGCTTAGTGAAGAACAGCTCACTAGCGTCTGTCTCTGGTTCTTGTGATCTGAACTCAGTTTGAACTGATTGTGTAGGAGTTTCATCTTCAATGTCAAGATTTATATGATCTGGGTGTGGTGGATACGAACTCAAAGGATATGGCGAGGCGATTTGATGATGAGTTGAGACGACACTGAGAAGATTCGTTGGTTGTGGAGTGGTAATTAAAACTTGCAGTAAGTGAGAATGTTGAAGCGGTTGTTGATAATTAGGGATAGTATTGTCCTTAAAAGGAGGTATTTGTTCCTTGAGATCTGGTCCAGTGATGTTATTAACTGAATGTTTGTGTATATCTTCAGACACTTGAGTGGACACTGTTTCCAGTTCATGAGTGTTGGTTATATTAATTAATGGATCTTCCTTCACAATTGAATTACGGTGGCGGCAAAACAAATCTATTGGAGAAATCTGACTTATCAAGGGCTGAATATTTTCGTTCATATTTGTAGCTTTAATATTTGACAGCTTGTTGTTATAGATTATTCTGACATCTGTGAATGAAAGATTTGATACGATGAGCTGTGTCTTCTTGTGAAGAAAGTCCTTGAAGTTTGGAATGTTTACAGAATTGTCCTCACCCCTTAAAATCAACAACAAAGCTTAGCTAGTTAAATTTCCCCTAATTGAATAATGAATATATAATTATATTATAATATTTTTGTGGCAGCGGGCCGCCGCAGACAATACAACGCCCGGCTGCATGTTCACGCATTAGGCAGCCGAGACCTTATCTATATGTTAAATTTTTAATGCACATTTTATAATTACTAAGTTCTAATTCTAATTACGACTTTTCTTACCTTTCTTCTTGACGTTCCCATCTTCGTCCTCTTCAATGTCCTCGTCATCAGAGACGATGAAATCATCGGTTCTCTTTCTCTTACCGGCACTGGAAGGAGTACTTCCTCTACCGAAACTAGCATCCAATCCGATTTCCTTAGTGATACAACCCAACAAGGTGTGGACTCTTCTCGAGTATTCTTGAGACGTACGTGACTGGAAGAAGAAATCGAAATGGAACAATGGTGATTCTCGGATGTCATCTCTGATTCTTTCGTAAAGATCTGGTCTGTCTAAACCGTACTTGTAAACCAACAATAACAGGTAACGGTCTTCTTCATCGGAGAACACTCTCTTTGTCGTGGTGGAAGGTGGGAATTTCAAAGTCAATTGGGTCAATGGGTTCTGGTATTGCGACAATTTGAGACGTAGACTTTCCTTCTGAATTTTGGATCTTCTGATCTTTTCTTCACCTTGTTCAATCGTAGCGAGATATTTTTCAAACCCTTCGATTTGGTCGTAGTTCTTCCAGAAAGCCTTAGCGTATTCTCTGATCTCTTCCAGGTCCTTCTCTGGGAATTCAGAGGCGATGTGCTTGATAGAGTTCCTACCGTACTTTGCACAGGCGGAGATGAATTGATGGAACTCTCTTCTGTTGATATTGGAGTAACCTTCTTCGAGGAGCTTCAATTTTTCTTGCTCCTCTTCTTCGGTTAAAGCCTCAGCGTTGGTGATTTCCAATTGCAAGATCTCCTGCTCGGCCTCACGCTTCTTGATTGGGTCATCGTTCTCAGGGAGTGGCACCTTGACACCTGTGAGCTTCTTGTAGAAGTTTCTCTCCTTGTCGAACAACTCTTGCAATCTGATAGGGAAGAACTGATGGTCGTAGAGGTTTGGCTGCTTTGGCTGTCTTGGAGCTTTCTTATCGGCTGCTGGCTTAGCTGCACCACTTTCAGGGGCTCTGCCACCGGTGTTTAGGACTCCTCTGTAGTACAAATCAACAGAGTAGTTGTTGCCCTTACGTTCTCTTTTGGATGGATTGATCCAGTTGATCGAGGAAGTGAGCTTCTCTTGGTTTTTCTTCTTGAAATTCTCACCGTTCCATTCATAAGCCGAGTCAGAGGCGAATTTCTGCAAGTCGTCTAACCCTAAATTGGAATATCTGCCGTTCAATTCGTTGGTCTTCTCTTCAGAATTCTTCAAGATCTTCTCCAAATCGAAATCTCCGGCGTTGTTTCCCTTGAAGTTGTCATCGGCAATGATATCAGCAGCACCGTACTGGATCATGTTCAATAGATCATCTTTGGAATTAGCTTGGTTGTTGGCAGCACTGGTGGTGTTACGGCCCTGTTGGATGACTAATTGGTCCAATTTGAGTTTCTGTGTCGCTCTTTCCAAGACTTTCTCCTCGATGGAATTTTCAGTGACGAATCTGAACACTTTGACCTGTTTGGTTTGGCCGATTCTATGGGCTCTGTCCATGGCTTGCAAATCGGCTTGAGGGTTCCAATCGGAGTCAAACAACACCACAACATCAGCGGAGGTCAAATTGATACCAAGCCCACCGGCTCTGGTGGTCAATAGGAAGAGAAACTTGGAGGAGCCTGGCTTGTTGTACTCGTCGATGGATTGCACTCTGTCTGCGTGGTCTGTCTGACCATCGATACGGCAATACTCGTAGCCTCTGAAGAAAGAGTAATCTTCCAAGATGTCCAACACTCTGGACATCTGCGAGAAAATCAACACCCTTGAGCCCTCGGCCTTGAGCT
The DNA here is from genome assembly GCA_030582275.1 of Waltiozyma pijperi. Lineage (NCBI taxonomy): Eukaryota > Fungi > Ascomycota > Saccharomycetes > Phaffomycetales > Wickerhamomycetaceae > Waltiozyma > Waltiozyma pijperi. The sequence goes on from JAKTWX010000192.1 coordinate 8,365, forward strand.
TCTTCAACAAATGGTCCAACACTTTCAACTTCTGCGAGTTATAAACCAAATGCTCATCGGTGGTGTATGGAGGACCAGGCTCCGCACCTTCAAACAAATAAGGATGGTTGCAGCACTTTCTCAACTGCATGACAATGTTCAACAATCTGGTCTTGGACTCACGCTTCCCGTTGGCACCGTTCACGGCATCGATGTCCTTCTCGAGGATCTTTCTGTACCAGGTCTTTTGCATCTCGGATAAACCGATGTACAAGTTGACTTCTTTCTTTGGCAGAAGAGATTTCTCCACATCGTTCTTGATACGACGTAAGAGGAACGGTTGCAACACTTTGTGTAACTGCTGCACGATCAGATCCTGCTTGTCTTGTTCCGAAGTGGCGTCACCTTCGTTGGAGGACAAGAACCATTCGTCGAAGGTCTCAGAGTCGGAGAAAACGTCTGGAAGGATGAAGTTCAACAAGGCCCAAAGCTCGTGTAAGTTGTTCTGTAGCGGAGTACCCGTGATCAAGAGCCTGTTCTTGGAGTGGAACATTCTGATGATTTGCGAGAGCATGGACTCCTCGTTTTTAATTCTGTGGGCCTCGTCGATGACGATGTATTGCCATTGTATCTTCTTGAACTGCGCCTTTTCTCTAATGACGATCTCATACGAAGTGATAACAACGTCGAAGTCACACGCCAACAATCTGTTCCTGATCAAGTCGTTTCTGGTGTCCTTATCACCGTGGAGAATGAACGTGCTCACATCCGGGGTCCACTTGGCGAACTCTCTGGACCAGTTGTCTAGTGTGGACTTAGGAACAATCACAAGATGCGGGCCTGGAATGTTCTTGATGTAGCGTAAATACCCAAGGAACGAGATGGTTTGTAAAGTCTTACCCAACCCCATTTCGTCCGCCAAGATACCGGAGATGTTGTTCTCGTGAAGAGAAACCAACCAGTTCAACCCGGCAATCTGGTAAGGTCTCAATTTACCCTGAATGTAGCTTGGAGACTCGGTGAATTCCGTGAACAAAGAACTGTCGTCAGCTTCTTCATCTTGCAACAACTCGGCGTCTTCCTCCTTCTCGGTCTTACGGCCTCTGGTGGTTCCTGACTTCTTAGCAGTGTTAGCCTTACTATCAGCTTGAATGAGATCAAGGACTTTTTGAAACTTTGGATCCTTTTCAGCCTTAGCGGTGATGAAATGAGAGAACAAAGAAGTTAAACCTAACAAGTACTTGAATCTCTTAGCTGTTTCTTCAACGTCGAAATGCGACTTGGATGGATCAACAAAATACTGCTTTTGTCTTTCATTGAGTGTGGTGAGATCAACTGGCGTCTCTTCAACTTCTGAAGAGGTTTCCTTGTCTTGAATGCTCATTGTTTTGACACGCGTTAAAGGAGGCAAATATTATTATCTGTTTTGAATAGCACCGCAGTACAGCAATTGACAAAGTGTGAGTATGGGTAGCGTTCAATAGAAATGAATAAATGCTAGACACTGCAGTCTTGATTCAATGAGGGCACAGAGAGTAAACAGGAATCGAGTCAACACACGTATGGTGTATGATAGTTGGGTTTTGTATTTTGTATTTCCGCCACTTTAATAAAAAAATCCGTCGCGTCGAATCTTCAGATTTGCAAAAAGTCGCGTCTGTCAGTTTAGAAAATATTGGCACGTGATCAGGCCGGCAACAAATACATGTACAATATTTGTTGCCAAACATGGTAAACCTCTTAATTCAGTTTGAAAAGTGATGTTTTTCTTACAGTTTCAAAGAATATGAAAGGACTTTGAAAGGTCTGAAATATCCTTAGTATGGTAACTATCTTAAGTTACAACAAAATTACTTGAAACCATTCTCTTCTTGTCAGCCAGCGTCTCTGATAAATTGTGTCAATCGCAACAAGCGCCACTGCAATTTCCCGGGCACGCAACCGCCCGGCGGCCACCCCATACAAAATTTATATATCGCAGTAGATCATGCGTCTGTTCAAGGAGATAGCTGGTGATTACAAGGTGGCGAAATGTTGCCAGTTTCATAAACTTACAACAACTCAATTTCAAATTGGTTTCTCCTCTATCTTAAGCTGGGATTCCAAGACTCATTATTCTAGTTACACTCTACTGATTCTTCTCCCACACTAACTCCTCAAATACAACTTTCAAAATTACCGCCAAACGAACCCCACAATCGCATAAAGCGTCAATCACTACTACAATCGCTCCTTCTCCATCAACCAACAAGTCTTCTAAATTTGTCAGAGACAAGAAGACCTCCAAGATCAACAAACCAAGCATCAAAGACAGATTTCTAAGAAGAAACAATAACCGTACCACTAAGATGGCACCGATACGAGACCTGATAAACGATGAAGATTCCAGTGGCGAAGATTACCATTCACACACAAACACTGAAACCTCGTTATCTTCCCATTCTAGTGGCACTTCCACGATTCAAGAGATCGCCAGTTCATTTCCTCAGATCAACCAAACTGAGGTCACCAAGCTTATTATTCAAACTCTAACTGATCTAGGTTATCATAAAGCCAGTGATTCATTGAAAAAGGAGAGTGGATTATCTATTGAATCACCTGATATCAATGAATTTATCAACTGTTTGAAAGATGGTGAATGGATCCAAGCTATTGAAAGAATCCCAAACCTCAAGTTGTGTCTTGATCCTCACATGAGAAGATTAAGTTTCATTAAGGATGATATGAGTACCGGTGAAGAAGATGAAGATTTGATGAAGGACATTGAAGAAGAAGAACAACAGATTAGAACTCTGATCAAGTTCCTCATTCAGAGAGAAAGATTCCTAGAGAAATTGTACTCTGAAGATGAATCCTCATCAGCTTCGTCCAATCAAAGCTCAGCTTCTCCTGTTCCCAAACCAAATGGCCAAGGTCTTAAACTTTTGGAGTTTCTCAGACGTGAAATTCAATCCTTGGTCACTCCAAACTCCACCAAAGTTTCGTTTGAAAACGTCAAACCTCTAACATCGCTACTATTTGATAAAACCTCATTGGAATTACAAACACAAAACGGTTGGCTCGGAGACGTTACAAGTTCACGTGCACAACTTATCAAAGAAATATCCAAATATATTGACCCAAGTGAGATGATTCCTAAATTCCGATTATTCAAACTATTAGAGCAGGCAATTGATCTTCAGAAACACACCAATTTGTACAATTTCCCCACTTTGGAACAAGCACATTCTCAGATTTCTCTATTCGAGGATATTCAATGGGATCGGTCTAATTTCCCTAATAGTGTGATCAAGACTTTAACTTTACACAATGATGAGATTTGGTACGTGCTGTTCAACCACACGGGGTCCTTATTGGTTTCTTGTTCCAAAGATGGCACTGTTTTGGTTTATGACGTGAAGGATGATTTCAAGTTGAAGTACCAATTAGAAGGTCACGAGAAGGGCGCAATGTATGCCAGTTTCAGTCCTTCTGGTTCGTTATTGCTGACTTGTGGGATGCAAGGACAGGCTTATTTGTGGGATATCACTACGGGGAAGCTACGAACCAAATTGGACGTTCTTGACCAGGCTCGTGTTTGGTGTTGTGATTGGATCAACGAAGACGAGTTCATCTTGGGGTCTCCTGATAAGATCGTTGTTAGGTATAACCATGTTACAGAGACGATTATCCACAAGTGGGAAGGCTCAATTGTCAATGATCTGAAGTTGACCGCTGATAGAAAACATTTGATATGTGCCACTTACTCCAGAGAGATGGAAGTGTACGATCTGTTAACAGGAGTTAAGGTCAACACTATTGCCGTGGGGGAGAAAATCACCTCTATTACAGCCTCGTACTCTCAACCAAACACAGTTCTTGTCAACGTCACACCAAACGAAGTACAGCTTTGGGATTGGGTTCAAGGGGTTCTTCTAACCAAATATGTGGGGCATAACCAGAAGAAGTACATTGTACGTTCCTGTTTTGGGTACGATGAAACTTTGGTACTCTCAGGGTCTGAAGATGGCCGTGTGTTTCTATGGAATAAAGAGTATGCTTCTTTGATTGGTTGTTACAAAGCCCATAAGACAGGGAACACGAATTCAGTCGCTTGGTGTCCTGATACAAATTTGCTTGGAGGTTGTTGCTTCGTAACAGGCGGAGACGATGGGAAAGTGCAGATTTGGGGGCCTGAGATGTTTGCTGGTTACCATGGCAGAAGCTGAGGTCATATGTTATATAATTGGATCTAACTCGAATTCAATTACGTCTTTGAAAGGCAATTAGTAGTATAGCAAAGTAAATAAAAAATTAGGTCTTATTAAAATGAGTTGAAACAAATGAAATAAACTAATATACACAAACAAATGATGCAGAGAGGAGAGGAAAAAAAAAGGGACGTTAAGGGGATCGTATCAGGGTATGTTGAATACCAAATTAAAGGAATATTAGTTACCAATGAAGTAGTCTAACAAATCAACCTTGGTGACAACGTGGACAGGCTTCAAACCGGACTCATCAGTGATGATAGCAGAGGAGTTCTTTTCAAAGAAGGACTTCAATTCGTTGATGGAGGAAGTCTCAGTGAACTTGACAAACTTCTTCTTGGAGGATTTGTTGTCGTTGAACAAGTTGACGTTATCGAAGTTGTTCAACTTGGTGAAGTTGATCATGACGGATTCAATGGACTTGGACTTGTCGTCAATGTTCTTCAGCAATTGCGCCAAGGTGATCAAACCGACTAACTTGGAGGAAGCAGAGGACAACACTGGCAATTGGTCAAAGCCGTTCTCTTTCATGATCTTGACAGCGCCTTCAATGGTGTCGTTGGAGTTGATAGTGACAACTGGCTTCAAGTTCAAGGACTTGATGGTGGCTTCACCGGAAGGAACAGCAGCAGCGGCCTTTTGTTGGCTTGGCTTTGGCTCAACGGTGAAGTTGTTCGAGGCCATCCATTCGTCATCGATGAATTTGGTCAAGTAGGATCTGACAGAGTCTGGGAACACAACGACAATCTTGTCATCTTCAGTCAATTCTGGGTGTTCGGCACAGTATCTGACACAGGCACTCAAGGCGGACCCAGAGGAACCACCAACCAAGATACCTTCTTCAGCGATCAATCTTCTGGCCAAGTCAAAGGAGTGTTGGTCATCGGTCTTGTACCATTCGTCAATCAAATCTCTGTTCAACACATCTGGGATGAAATCATAACCGATACCTTCAACTTTGTAGGACTCAGAGGTGGTGTTCAAAGTCTCTGGAACAGCCAAGATGGAACCATGAGGATCAGCACCAATGACTTTGATCTTTGGATCTTGTTCTTTCAAATATTTGGCAATACCGGAAATAGTACCACCAGTACCAGCACCAGCAACCAAAGCGGTTAATTCACCCTTCATTTGTTGATAGATTTCTTCACCAGTACCGTAGAAATGGGCGTCTGGGTTGTTAATGTTGGAGTATTGGTCCAAGATAATGGAGTTTTCAATCTCAGCGTTCAACTTCTTAGCAACACCAATGTGAGATTCAGGAGCATCCCAAGCAGCTTCAGTTGGAGTTCTGATGATTTCAGCACCTAAGGCCTTCAAAACAGAAACTTTTTCATTGGACATCTTTTCTGGTAAGGTGATGATGGTTCTGTAACCCTTAACCGCACCTAATAAAGCTAACCCAATACCAGTGTTACCAGAAGTTGGTTCAATTAAAGTGGAGACACCAGGGGTAATCTTACCTTCCTTTTCAGCCTTTTCAACCATTCTAAGGGCAATTCTATCCTTGACAGAACCACCAGCGTTGAATAATTCAACTTTGGCATAGATTTGAGCCTTGATACCAAGGGATTGTGGGATCTTGTTTAATTTCACTAAAGGAGTGTTACCAATTAAATCCAAAATGGATTCCTTGGCTGGTTGATATTCTCTGGACATTTGCGTTAAGAAGACTGGAAACAGTTAAGGAAAAGTTTAAAAAGGCAAATTACATGGGATATCGTGTATGTGGTTGGTTCCAGGTTACAAGAAGCAAAATTTTAAGATAATTTCCCTGTATTTATCAGCTTTTCCTATCTACCTATACAATTTTGTTTGACCTTTTGGGTATTGAAAGGTATCCATTTGCACGCACGGATACTTTTCGCTAATTCACGTGAACTGACAAGTCGCCACAAGAAATTCCTAGTGATATTTTGATGTTATCTACGCAAATAGGAGCACAGGTTTCTACAGACTACAGTGATCTACACATCTACGAATTCTTAGTTTGAAATGGTAACATCAACAACCTATAAGAGTGTTTCTTCAATTTTAAAGGGTTCAACTTTACCCCAAATTATCAACTTATCCATTTTGCAGCATCTTTTCTTTTTTTTGGCGCAATATCTTTGTTGCATATTTGTGCCAATTTCGGTGCAAAGCCGATTTTGTGTAATTATTGCGAACGTGCGCCAAACTCCAAACTCCGCGCCACTGGATAAAGAATATTTACAATCTACGTACGGATCACATGTTATTATGACTTACAGCTAGCGGCCATCAGATCAGATCACTACTAGCTGTATCACTTCTCCTTTCAAGAACCAATTGAGTAAATTCAATCTCAAATCTCATCCACTGATCTATGAACCTATTTAGGTGGTGGAGGTAAATCAGTCTTTAACTCATAATTAGTAGCTCCTTCATGATCAATCTTCCTACTCTTCTCTCCTTCTTCAGATAAATAGTTCAAAAGATCTGAAGTCGGAGCAACACTTCCCAATTTCTTCTTCCTAGAGGCATGAACCGGAGTTGGTGCAATGAGACCGTTATGTGTACCAGTTTGAGATGGTGGTTGACCAATTTGAGGAGGGGTAGGTGTAAGGTTTTGTGAAGTGATTGGAGGAGCTGTAAGATTCGAACCAATTGGAGGTGGTGGAATATTGGAAGGAGTGAAGTTTTGGAAATTGTCTTGTGAGAGATTAGGAGTGTTGTAGCTTTGTGAATCAAATAACACGGAGCCTGGTTCACTGCTACTTGGAATTGGAAGTCTGTGAAGAAGACCATACCCAACACCACAACCCAAGTAACCCTTACCGCCCCATTGATCACTTGGAACAATTGTCACTGGTCTGACAACATCGTATTCCTGGTTGTAGACATAGAGAATCAACTCCATGTTGTACTTAGAGTTGATAACACGGCCTAGCAGATCTTCGCCACCTGTACATAACAACCCATCTTGAGCCCCAATGATGTAATCTGAATGTGGCAAGAGACCAGCTTTTTCAGCTGGAGAGTTAGCATTGATCTCTAGCACGTGGTAGACAAAGGCAGATGAGATCAAAGGGGTCCATTGTAGGGTCAAACCAAGTTTATTGAAGGCTTGGTTCACAACAACATGAGGATTGTTATTAATTGGGACATCTTCAAGCGTACCATCAGAGATTGGCACTTCAATGGATTTGATCACACCACCCTTAGCACACCAAATCTCAAAAGTCACACTTTTACCCTTGCAATTCTCTATCATCTTCAAGAAGTATTCATAGTTTGGCAATAATCTATAATCTTCAGTGTAATTAGTCGGTATATCATGACCATTGACACCGATGATATAATCAAACCATGACTGGAACCCCTCCTCTTGACCAATTGAGTCAGGTTTCACAGATGTCACACGGAAACCTTCTTTACGACCTCTTGCTTGAGCAAAATA
>JAKTWX010000193.1:0-15709 GCA_030582275.1 Waltiozyma pijperi
CCAGGAAGCCCCTCAACAGATTCCATGGAGGAACCTGGTAAGATCGTAGAGAATGGGAACTCATAGTTGCCCTGAGGCAAAGTGCGGCCAGAATTGCCACCACCGCTTGAACTTGAGCCGTTGCCAGTGTGAGCCAAAGAAGCCAAAGAAGCAGTGGAGCTGAACATAGAAGCTAAATTCGTGGAAGACTTAGTCTTCTTGCCGCCATTGTTAGAAGAAGTGGTTTGATTGATTAACCCCTTCAAGGAAGTCGTTGAAGAAGCTGCAGAATTAGCGCCACTGGATTTACCCGATCTGACACCTGTTTTGGCTGCTGTAGCATTGGCAACGTTCAGATCGATTTCGTTCCAGTTATGTTCATAGATCTTCTTCTCCCAACGGTAAGGTTTCTTTAAGACGGTGCCTCTTGAAGTTTCATATTGGTTGATCCATTTCATACGTAACGTACCGCTTAATTTCAACGAGAGTTTCTTAATGTTCAAAGGTTCGTTCAAAGAAAGAACAATGGTACCGGATAACAACACCGATGGAGATTCAGAGGATGGTCCTTTCAACACTAACACATCGTGTGGGGTATTAGATAGACGGATTTCAAATAGCGGTGTTTGTTGGGATGGATGAGTATTGGAAATCGCCGGCGATGGAGAGGAGGAGTTCAGTTTGGCAGAACTTTGAGTACGCCCCAGAAATTGAACCATGTTATTGGTTGGTTGGTTGGTCGGATTTGAAGCCAGGAGTGCTTGAAAGTTGAAAGTAGTATACCTGCGATAGAGGCTGTATAGATGTAGTGCAGGTATGTGGGGGGGTGATTTATTGTAGTTCGAATAAGCTGATAAACTGGACTTACAGCTAAGTTGAAAGATCTAGTTGCAGGAAAGATATGTTCAAAAAAACTTTGAGATTTCCTCCACAGAAGACAGCTTGTAATTAGCTAACAAGTGACCAGTTGGCAGTGACGTCTATGCCGTCGATTTGACCCTGAAAACTTGAAAGCTGAAATGTCACGCCGAATTTCAAGCCAGAACCGCATACAAATTATGCGAAAAACCGGAGAAATTGAAAACAGCAATGCACGAATGCACGCCGCCGGAAAAACTACGCCATGCGAGCTCACGTGCATGGATCACCCCACATTTCGCAGATATCTTTACTTGGATCTTAATAAGCATATATACACCTCAAACTTTCAAATGCTGATAGAATTCGTATTCCCCCGCAACAGCATCACAAAGACCTATCTCTTTAACCCATTTACTTTGCAATAATCTCCCTGTTGTTATTCTTGAACTTGGATCTGGATCCAACATCTGATAGATATTATGGATCCTCGATCTTGTGTTTGGGCCTCCAATCAGAGACTCTATAGCAGGGAACGACCCACTCTTATCAACACGAGGTCTATCTGTGAGATACTGTTCGTACAGATCGTCTTCCTTCACCTTGGCGATTCTCCAAGCGTAGGACCCTGTCATCATAGTCAAGTACATGATCCCCAACGACCAAACATCCACCAGTCTTGGATCGTATTCCGCTCCCTTTGTGAACTCTTCCGGGGAAACGTATGGTTCTGAGCCACAGGCACCTGTGGAAAGATGGATTTTCTTCTCCCAAGAAGCTCTGAAAACTGCAGCAGTACCGAAATCTGATATCTTGGCTATCCCTGTTGAAGTTAAAAGAACGTTTTCCGGTTTCAAATCACAATGGGCCACGCCTGCTGTATGCATGAAATGGATCCCGTTAAGAATCTGTTTGAAAAAACAGTCACTGGTCATATAATGCAATCCTTCTTGGTTGGTCTTGGAGATCAAAGTGTATAGATCCCCCGCTGAACAATACTCCATGATCTCAGAATAGATCCCCGTGGAGGTCTTCATCAAGTCGATGGTTCGGACAATGTTTATATGTTTGAGCGAGTTGGAAATCACAAATTCAGACGTTAATCTGTTGGAGAAATGCTCGATATCTTCTGAATCCTTCTGTTTGAGCTCCTTCACAGCATAAAACAATTCAGTTTTACTATCAGGGTCAACACGAGACACCAACTTCACCAACCCATACGCTCCTTTCCCGACAACTCCCTGGGCCTTACCGTATTTCTCAATCAATTTGTAATTCCTGGAACATTTCAACGAAGGGTCTTCATTCTTTGAGATCTTCTCTTTGAGTTTATTGATGAGATCTAACTGTTTGTCCCCAATACAAGCAGTGTATTCGAAGTTGTCATCTTCACTTAGAATCGAGTCTCCTTCTGAGCTGTCGTCTCCATCGTCGTCTAGAGAGCTTCTCTCTGAATCACTAGTCCGGCGTGAAGATTGCATGCTCAATCTCTTTTGGAAATCCAACCGGTTCTTCTCAGGTAACAAACTGAAAGCATTATCAGCAGCCAACGCCATAGCAGCACTTGAATTCTTCCTTAGAAACCCAGAGAGGATCCCACCACTTGTCCCATTGGGCAATTTTGCAAGCTCTTTGATCGCTGTTAAGTGATGTTCATGTGTTCCATCTTCAAATATCGTGATTCCCAACTCTTGCACTGCAATTTTCTTATTCACATTACTATGAGACGGTGACAGTACTACTGGGGCTGTGGATGAAGTATCGTGACTTGAGATTCTTGTCCCCATTTTGGAATTACTTCTTGATGAGTTCTTTGAAGACGATCTGGATTTGCTGATGGGAGACGTTGAGCCGCCGTTTTCATCCTGCATGGAATTCAAGGGGATGAACCCAATATCGTTGCATGCTGTTAATGTTGATTCCTCAGAGGTGTAAATAGTTGGTAACCCTGGTTTCTTCAATGACGCAGGGCCCAAATTGTTATTAGACTTAGCACTCAACGCAGGTGAAGGATGACCCGAAGACCCTGCTGATCGTGGTGATGTGGCACTATGAAGTGGAGAGATCAGTTGATCTGACGATTCCGTTCCCGGAGATGAAGAAACTGGTTTCTGCTTTGGTGATTTCACGAAAAGCCCCTTAAGCGAATTGGTCAATGAATGCATACGCTTCACACTTGTGCCATTGTCAGCAAGGGTGTTGGTGGTGGCGGTAGAAGAGACATGGGGAGAAGGAGGCTGGGAGCTTAGTTTGGCGCTTAATTGGGGAGATTGAGCTTGTTTCTGTTGCTCTTTAGACAAGTTTGTCATTGACGTGAACTAGATATGTGGGGCTTCAAGACAGTGAGAATACCGTAGGTTAAAGAAAGCTGATCAGAGAGCTAACTGGCACTAAGATGGATGGGGAGCAGAGGACAACTTCAAGAGGTGTTTATAAGTATACGTCACAACCAAGTGTAATTGTAATTGTAATCCATTCGCCTCCGCCCTAATACCATGATTTGATTCGTCTAAAGGTCATTTTCAATTATTTGGCAAATGGCCCTGCGCCCTGCATTTTTTGCGCAAGAATTTCGCGAGAACATTGCAGAACAATTGCCTAATTGGGAATCAAGAGAGAATAAATGCGCAAAAAAAACATCAAGAAGGTAATTTGATGAAAGTATCTTCAGCTATTAGTGGTATGTATTAATGGCAATTATATAGTAATAGTCAAACAATAAAACAACTGTAAGAATTCATAGTTAGTAACTGAAATTAAACCTGTAATTCAACTTCTCTCCAAAGAATCTATAACATCAATCAATTATACCGCTGTTATTTCCTTTTGTTTTTTCAAATCAGAGATGCCAAAAGTTCTACTAAGACATGGCTAAAGACTTTCCTCTATCATTAAAGATCAGTTGTCCCTATCTGGTTACTCATCATTTGGAGAAAAATAATAGTATATAACAGGATTGATTGATTGATTGATTGATTGATTGATTGATTGATTGATTGATGACATTGACGTACCATTTGAGTATTCATAGCCTGGAAGTTAAAAAAACAAGGCTACCTGACTCATGGCCGTCTATGTTGGTTGTTGTTAATCAGCTTTCCAATTTTTTTTCAAAATTTTCTATATGAACTCGATCGGCTTTTTCATCGCGCATTCTGAAAATGTATAGGGCTAATCGGCTAGAATTTATAGTGGAAATGATTCATACTTTCGGACAAGAAATAAACATATCAAACCAAGCTCTCAACCCCAACTTTTGATATAACCAGGGCCACTACCTCTTCAACATCCACCCACTACTCAGCATCATGACCCAACAAGCCGCAACAGCCAAACAAGTGTTACTTATCGACAATTACGATTCTTTCACTTGGAATTTATACGAATATCTTTGTCAAGAAGGTGCCAATGTTACAGTTATTCGTAATGATAAAATCACCATTGAGCAAATCAAAGAATTGAACCCAGATGTGCTTGTCATCTCTCCAGGCCCAGGCCATCCAGAAACCGACTCGGGTATCTCTAGAGATGTCATCAAGCATTTCAAAGGTATTAAGCCTATCTTTGGGATTTGTATGGGTCAGCAATGCATCTTTTCCGTTTTTGGAGGCGATGTCACATATGCTGGTGAGATTGTCCACGGTAAGACCTCCACGATCACCCATGACTCGAAGGGGATGTTCAAAGACGTCCCGCAGGGCATCGCTGTCACTAGATACCATTCTTTAGCTGGTACTAAAGGCTCTCTTCCTGAAGAATTGGAAGTGACTGCCCAGACGGATAACGGTATCATCATGGGTGTCAGACACAAGAAGTACGTCATCGAAGGTGTCCAGTTCCATCCGGAATCTATCTTAACCGAGGAGGGCCATCTGATGATGAGAAACATCTTGAACTATGAAAACGCTGTTTGGGATGACGTTGATATCACTGCTTCTGAAGTGGAATTCGTCCAGGTTAAAAAGGAAGAATCCATCTTGGCCAAAATCTACAAGCAAAGACAGCAAGACGTCCAGCTTTTAGAAGCGACACCAGGCTTCACGTTCAAGGATTTGCAAGAGAATTACGATTTGGGATTGGCTCCAAAGCTGATCAATTTCTACGAAAGATTACAATCCTCTTCCACTACTTCTCTTATCGCAGAGATCAAAAGAGCCTCTCCTTCCAAAGGTCCAATCGACCTACAATCCAACGCAGCAAAACAAGCCCTGACGTATGCTTCCGCTGGTGCCAGTGCCATTTCCGTTTTGACTGAACCTCATTGGTTTAAGGGGTCCTTGGACGATTTGAGAAATGTTCGTCAAGCTTTACAGAGCTGTGAATCGTCTAGACCTGCCTTATTGAGAAAGGAGTTCATCTTCTCAGAGTACCAGATCTTGGAAGCCAGATTAGCAGGTGCTGATTCGGTGTTGTTGATTGTTAAGATGTTGGATGACGCCACTTTGAAGAGATTGTACTCTTACTCTGTCAGTTTGGGTATGGAGCCTTTAGTGGAAGTGTCCAACGCTGAAGAGTTCCAAAGATCGCTGGTGTTGAGTCCAAAGGTCATCGGTGTCAACAACCGTGACTTGCACTCGTTCAATGTTGATTTGAACACTACAACCAACTTGGTTTCTTTGACTCCTAAGGACACTTTGTTGATTGCTTTGTCTGGGATCACGTGTCAAGAGGACGCCTTGAAGTATAAGAACGAAGGTGTCAATGGGTTCTTAGTCGGCGAGGCTTTGATGAGAGCTGACAACACCAAGGAGTTTGTTGAGAGTTTGGTCAATGTTTGATCACATATATAGTACAGTAGTATACACAGACACATCTAATCGCTCTTAGTAACGCCACCTTTAGTAGGAACATAAGCCCCGTTTCTGCCAAACCAAACACCGTTGGATTTGCCACCTTTCTCAGCAATAACTTCTCTCTTGGTGAGAAATTCAGGGACAACCAACTTGGGCCAATTGACAAACTGTAACCCATTTTTCACAAGATAATCTCCCCCGGCCCCCAAGACACTCAAACAGGACCCCAAGATCAAAAGATTCTTCCAAGACAACAAAGAGCCACGTGGGTACAGCCAAGTAACCACCATCAGGACACCAGCGGTGATCAAGGCATATGGAATCAATTGGACCCCAATAGGTCTTGAATCGATGAATGGGGATTGTAAAGTTTGGTTAGCTTGGAATCCACCTAGAAATAAATCAAACGAATCTTGTCTTGACCCATCGGTGAGATTGTTCTTGTAATATCTCATCACAGAATTACAAAGATCGTTCCATGCCCCCAACTTGGTACGTTTACCAGTTCTTGTGTAATCGGTCTTTAAAGCTCCTGTCCCAGAATAAGCCTTGCTGACGTAGTCGGCGTTATCTGCCCAAATGTTTTGGAATTGGTATAACAATCTTGAGTCATTTTCCCAAGCGGTGGAAGTTGGAATGATCGAAGAGTTCTGCAGTTGAGATTGCAACACCCAATGAGCCAACGTCGATTGCACCACATTGGTACGATCAAGACAATCCATACAGTTGGTTCTCACGATTGATCTTTGCAATTTGATAACTTCCAATTGACCGTCACCGGTGGTGCGTCTTTCTTGATAATAATCATCTTGAGTTAAACCAAACCCAGTCAATTGGTCAATCAACAACTTAACACGATGCCATTGGAACTTGCGGCATTCGTGATGGTAGTCGAAATAAATGTACTTGATCTCATTGTTCTGGTCATAACCCAAAGCTTCAACCACAGATTCATAAGCTCTCTTGACAGGCAACTCATACCCTTTGTTATCAACCAAGTTGACCAAATAGTTCTTCCCGTACAGGGCCAACTGTTGGTCGAAGTGGGCACGTGAGGCATCCAATGGCGTAGGACCAATACAAAGCTGTGGCTTGTACTTAAGATTGTTGATCTCTGCCCAATAAACAGGAACAGACCCACGTGTTTGTAAGAAGGAATAAGTGTCAAAGGCACCCTTTGCGACATCTGGGACAATGAGCAACTGCTCTGTTTCGTTGAAGTTGGCAACATTACCGTCCTTATCCACCCCACGGCGGAAATATCTTGTACCTGCTCTTAAGGTGGATCTTCTTGTGATGATACCAAATTGGATGTTCGAGCCATTGGTGTATGTGTCAATGATATGAGCGTACCCGTAGATCACCGGCGTGATGAAATTGGAGGCTGCCAAATCGATAAGATCACTGGAAATATACTTGTTCCAGAAGAATCTTGAGTCTGCTTGTTGCCAAATAAAGGAGCCTGGCGATTGAGCTTGAGCTTGTCTTTGATGAGAATTGGTTAAATCGTAAGTGTAACTGAAAAACAAAGTGGCATTGTTCAAATGCAAGTTGAGCAGCTCCAAATATTGTCTATCGTCGTCATCAGAGACACTCGTAGACAAGGGTAAATGATGGTTAACACTTAAAATCTTGAAAGATTTAACCCTTTGAATGGAATGTCCTCTAATCCTACCTGTTTCTTCTGATTTATCACAAATGATCACATATTTCCCATGGCGTAAGTGAACGATACCTAGGATTAACGAAATGGATTGAATCCCTGTGTGTGGGAAGTATTGAGATTTGACTAAACTGGTGTTGTTGTTGGAAATATGAAGGATTGGAGTATTGCTATTATCATTGGTGGCTGTGGAAGGTTTGAAGTAATAACCCTCTTCTCCCTTAGCGTAGAGCAATGGACTAGACATTGTGAATTCGAATTGTCTTGATGGAAACTGTTGAATTGAATTGATTGTCGTTGGTTGGTGTAGTGTTGTTTCTATATTTCAGAGCTGAACTGAACATCTCCGTGTTCTGTTCGTTGTTCTTTCTGTTGTTTGGAAATTGGAAACTGGCGCAGTTACCCGAGTTCCGAGTTCCGAGGGGCTCTGACATAAATTTACCACGTGCCTAGATATCCACCACCGGAACTGAATACATCAGCTCACAATTAGTTAAACACCCGAAAAGGTTATCAAATTTTAAACACAATTCAATTCATCACTTACTGAACTCAACTCAATTCAACTCTTACCAGTATTAACAATCAACCCTCACTACCATGGATCAAACATTTAGTGAAACTATTCAATTCACACCAAACTCCAATGAGAAGGAAGTTCTTATTAACTTTAAAACAGAGATATTACCATTAATCTTAAAAGAGGCAAATTATGATGAATTATGGGGGTATCAATTAACTTCAACAGGTCAATTCTATCAAGATGATATCACCAATTGTTTGATTTTCAAATTCCTTAAAGCCAATGAATTCGATTTAACCAAGACGCAAGATCAATTAACCAATACTTTAAAATGGAGGAAACAGTTCAAACCTTTAAAGGCTGCATACCTTGAAACTCATGACCCCAAATTCAAAGACATCGGTGTGATCACGTACTATGAAGATTTACCGGAGATCATCACTTGGAATCTGTACGGTCAAACAAGCTCTTCTTCTGCTTCCCCTGGTGAATTGTTTGAAGATATCGATTCTTTCCTTCGTTATCGTATCTCATTAATGGAACATTCCTTACAATTATGCCAATTCTCCAGTTTGCCACTTAGTAAGATCTCTCAGGTTCATGACTATAAGAATGTTTCATTCTTACGTTTTGATCCACGTGTGAAGAAGGCTAGTAAGGTGATTATAAAGACATTCCAAGATTATTATCCTGAATTATTGGAAAGAAAATTCTTTGTTAATGTTCCGATTTTAGCCAAATGGATTTATGATTTGATCGTTCTAACGTGGTTGCCTACTGAGACAAGCAGGAAGTTCAAACTATTAAGTGATCCAACAAGATTGGTTCATGATTTAGGCACTGATAAAGTTCCTGTTAGTTATGGTGGTGTTGGTAAGGAGTTAAAAGAGCAAGATTACCATTTCTCAAGTACTGGGTAAGGTGAGAATAAGGTTAAGATGACAGAGTACACTAAGTTTCTCATCGAGAATGTTTACTCCTTGGAGTTGGCTGATACTGTTGAATAGGGGATGGGAAGTAATAATGTTTAATATTTTAATATAGCGCGCTGCTTACATAACTGACGCGTAAACTTCACAAGCTGTCAAAAGCCCCCGGGCAATATAGCGGCATGCGGCCGGTTTCCGTTTTAAGATTTGAATTTATAGGCGCGCAATCGGATCTCAAAAATGCCATAGCGCAAATAACAAATAACACGTTGAAACGACAATTGCTGCTGCTAACTAGACAACCAACTCTACTATCCAGTTGCTATTGCTATTACCACCACCAAACTACCTCAGTAACAGCAGAAATGGTCTCAGTAACTTCCGCCGCATTACGCAAACGTAAGACTTTAAAACGTGGGTTACAATTCACGTTAATGATAATTGGCCAAAGTGGATCAGGCCGTTCAACTTTCATCAATTCCTTATGTGGGCAACAAGTGGTGGACGCCTCCAGCACCATTGCCCTTGCAACGGACGCGTCTGAGGTCAGAGAGTTCCAATTACGTGAAGAGAATGTCGAATTGGAGGATAACGAAGGCGTTAAGATCAGTTTGAGTATTATCGATACTCCTGGGTTTGCCGATTCTATTGACAATTCTACGAACTTCGACATCATCACCGATTACTTGAAGCACCAATACGATGAGATTCTATTGGAGGAGTCCAGGGTCAGAAGAAACCCGCGTTTCAAAGACTCTAGGGTTCACGCCGTGTTGTATTTCATTCAAAGCACCGGCCACGGTTTGAAAGAATTGGACATTGGTATGATGAAGCAGCTCTCAGGGTTGGTCAACTTGATCCCCGTGATCAGCAAGGCGGATTCTATGACCGCTGACGAGCTGGCTTTGAACAAGAAGCTGGTGTTGGAGGATTTGAAGCACCACGGGATCGAATACTACGATTTCCCTTATGATTTGGAGAACGACGACGACGAGACGGTGGACACCAACTCGTATCTTCGCTCGTTGATTCCGTTCTCTGTCATTGGGTCGAACCAGGTGTTTGAGGTCGAAGGAGAACTGGTCAGAGGCAGAAAGTATCCGTGGGGGTTCATCAACATCGAAGACCACCAATTGTCTGATTTTGTCATTTTGAGAAATTTGCTTTTGATTTCTCATTTGCAGGATCTTAAGGATTACACCCATGAGATTCTCTACGAACGCTACAGAACAGACGCCTTATCCGGCGGCAACGGTAACAGCCTGGCTACCAACGATGCTGCTTCCACTCATTCGTACCAATCTTCCTCAGCCGTCAAATCTCCACTGATCAAACAAGAGTCAACTCCTCCTTCCATTCCGCCACAATCAGCCACCGCTAACTCCTCGATGAATAGCGACACCTATTTGGCCAGAGAGGAACAAATCCGTTTGGAGGAGGAAAGACTTAAGGCCTTTGAAGAAAGAGTCCAGAAGGATTTGTTGCAGAAGAAACAAGAATTGCTTGAAAGGGAAAGAGAATTGAGAGAAATCGAAGAAAGATTGGAAAGAGAAGCTGCTTTAAAGGAGAAATTAAGTAAGCAGGGTGCTACTGCTACTGATACTGATACTGCTGTTATTAAGCAAGAAGAAAAAGAAGAAGAGGAAGAAGATTAAGATTAAGAAGATTGTATACTACTCCCAATAAACTATATTAACGTGACTAAACACCAGCCCAGCCTCTGACCACATCGCCCAACGGAACAATACTCCCCATAACAACCATGAAAGTGCCAAACAGCACAAACGACAAACTGCTAATAGCAGCGGCTCTTGGATCAACGGTTAAAAGATGAGCAGTGGCAATAGCACCACAGTTTAGACCCAAAGTGGCTCCTCTTGTGATGTAATCATCCTCATTGATTCGTAAAACTTTAGAGCCAAACACCAATTCACAAGTCAGTGCCCCGATTATACCGCTAACAACAGTGGTGCAAGCCATTAATGGCACAGAACCTTGTAGAGCCTCAACAAAAGGCGTGCCTAAGGCCAATGTGACAGATCTACCTGAAAACCCCAAGGACAACTGTGATGAAAGACCCAAAGCATGGCATAAGGGAGGATAAACGAAGAAATTGGACCCAGTCATTAGCAAGATCGTAGGCAATAGAACCAAGATGTGACGTTTCAAATCCCGGCGGTAGGTGTACATTGGGATCGATAACGAGACAATGGAGATGTCCATTAGAGACGAGAACACGTCTCCTGCCCCAGGTCTTAACGCCGTATGGCTGTGATTGTTGAAGAGTTTCAAGTAGTTTCTCCCTGTCTTATAGTTTCTGATCGTGTCCAAGAACGACTCATGCTTGATAACAGCAAAGATATAGTAGCATAGCAACGACAACCCTACAGAGCATAGCACCGGGTGGAAGAATCTCTTGATGTGTTGCTGGAAGGGCAAATTCAATATGAAAAGGAACGTAGCAATGGCCACGGCGAGTTGCAAAGGCATCTCGTATTGAATCGATGGGATGTAATAGAGTGGCAAACCAACAACAAACAATAACCCTAGGATCATGTGATCGAAATGATCAATTAGGAAATTCTGGTAAATCACGTGTCTCTCCAAAGGAGGTTGGTTCTGAGAAATCGAAGTTCTTACACAGAACAACTTCTTGAACCCTTTCACCTCTAACTGCAACTCATCATTGGTATGATCTGAAGTGAGCTTGATGGGAGAAGGGACTGTGATAATATTGGTTGACTGATTCCTTGATAAGCTCGTCTGTTGCTGTTGCTGTTGGTCACGGCGGTACATCTCTTCGATTGAATCCTCATCGCCTCTTGCTAAATCCTCAATCACCAAACTTGGGTTCCCGCTCTGATAAGAGGTCAATCTTTGTAGATCTGTCTCACCACTGCCAGCAGCTGGGTTCAAAGAATCTATTGAGTTGTGTCTGGATTCACCGCCAACTTCGTCAGAAACAGCGGTACTTTTGCCCAAATCATAATCAACTGATGTTTCCAATTCATCAGCTCTTTCCACCAAACTCCTCTTACTGACATTCATCAATTTCTGTAACCCAATACAAAAATATGCAATAAAAGCAGTACAGATGAAATAACCAAACACAAAAATAGCTGCAATGGTTAATGCTTCCCTTGCTGAAATCCAAGGAGATAAAGGTAATGTGATGAAAGCAGGTGTGAAAAATATATTGATCCATCTTAAAGACCAACCGAAGGGAATGTTGATAACGTTCAAAATAGGTTGAAGTCTCTTCTCTCCAAATAATTTAGCAAATAAAACAAGAATCAAATAAAGAATCAACATACATGTCACAGAAGCGGGGAAATTGATCTTGGTCAAAAGAATGATTTCATTGACTCCATATAAGGTCCCCAAAGTTATAAGAAGTCCTATTGGGATAAAGATGTATTTGTCAATGATATGTTTTTGTAAATGTGGTAAGGATAGTTCCACTCCTTGTTGGAAATCTGAATATATTGATGGCATGGTGAACTGTTTGTCTGTTCAGATGATAATGCTGGCTTGGTTTGAGATCAAACCTCTCTATGATGAATGTTTCAGGGAATTTTTGCTCTTATTATACTTGTTTGTTCAAGTGAAAATACTTCATGATTCATCATTCACTTTTCAGATGATCATTCATCTTTAATCCGAATTCCGATAGCCAGTCCGGTACTCCGGGTTTCTAATACGAGTAGTTCCGGGTATCACATAGCGTATCACATGACTATTTGATCCATCGCCCTCGTAATTGATAGTTAATTTGCCCGCGTAATTTGGAGATCTAATAATTGGAAGGCGATGTTTTTCAAACAAGGTAATTAATTCATTCATCATATCAAAAACCTATCACTTTCAAGAATCTCAATTGACCCATATTTACTCCTCTTAGACCTCTCCACAATGTCATACAAACTAAGTGCCACTTTAGAAGCTCATGAAGATGATATCAAGTCACTCTCTACGCCATATAATGATACTATTATCTCTGCCAGTAGAGACTCCACAGTTAGAGTTTGGACCAAATCATCCAATGAAAAATCCAACTATTGGGAGCCATCAATCAATTACAAATCCTCGGGTTTTATCAACTCTTTAACTTTCAACAAGACAGGTAATTTAATCATATCTGCAGGTCAAGATAAACTTATAAACATCACGGCATTGTACTCTCATACCTTAGATCCTGAATTCACCTTGATTGGCCATGAATCCAACGTCTGTTGCTTAGATTATAAAGACGATCTTATCATATCTGGGTCTTGGGATACCACTGCTAAAGTATGGAAGGATAATCAATTGCTTTATGACTTAAAGGGTCATAACGCTTCAGTTTGGGATGTTAAGATCTTGTCAAGTTCCCCAGCTGGTAAAGAATTGTTTCTCACTGCTTCAGCTGATCGTACCATCAAGCTATGGTGTGGTTCCAAAGAGTTGAAGAACTTCGTTGGTCATTCAGATGTCGTTAGAGCCTTGTCTTTGTTGCCTAATGAACAAGGATTCGTCAGTACTTCCAACGATGGGACTTTGAAAATATGGGATATGCAAGGTTCTGTCACCAAGACTTTGACAGGGCATGAAAGTTTCGTCTATGGTGTTAAATTGCTCTCTAATGGTGATATTGTCTCTTGTGGTGAAGACCGTACTATTAGAATTTGGTCTCAAACCACAGGAGAGATCAAACAAGTGATCACGGTGCCTTGCATCTCTGTTTGGTGTGTCTCTGTCTTGCCTAATGACGACATCGTTGCAGGTGGATCTGACGGTATTGTCAGAGTGTTCACTTGTGACCCTGCAAGAGTCGCCAGTGACGAGGAGCTTTTGAAGTTCAAAGAATCTGTTGAATCTATCGCTATCAATTCTCAACAAATCGATGAATCAAAGATCTTACCGCCTGAAGCATTGGACACCGCTGGTACCAAAGAAGGCCAGGTGATAATTGTCAAATCTTACCAAGGTGTCAACGAGGCTCATCAATGGACTTCCGGAATGTGGGTCAAAGTCGGTGAAGTGGTTGGTGGGGCTGGTTCTTCTGACAAGAAAGTGGAATTCCAAGGGAAGAAATGGGACTATGTGTTCGACGTTGATATTCAAGACGGCGTCCCACCTTTGAAATTACCATACAACGTCACTGAGAATCCATATGTGGCCGCCCAGAGATTCTTGGAGATGAACGATTTACCGCTAACGTTCACTGACCAAGTTGTCCAGTTCATCACCAACAACACCGGTTCTGTTGGGGTTGCTGATGCTTCTCAAAGCAGCGCCGCCAATCCTTACGTGCAACAGAAGAAGAAGTTGCTTCCTCACACGCAGTACTTGGGCTTCACTACCGCCAATCCTGATTCGATCTTGAAAGGTTTAATCAAGCTCAATCAGACTTCGAACTCCCCTTTCTCAGAACAACAAATGGCCAAAATCGAAGGATATTTCCAAACAAACAACACCAACGATTTACTCGCCACTTCCCGCCAAATCATAGATCATTGGGACAACAAATTAGTCGGCTACGATCTTCTCCGTCACATCACTCCATCTTTACAAACTCCACCTGAACATCTTGGTGAATTCATCAAAATGGGGCTTCAAGATCAATATCAAACTCATAATCAGGTTTACTTCATGAGTCTAAGATTCCTCTGTAACTGTTTCCTCAATTCCCAATGGGGTGACGCCATTGTGACAGATCCAAAGATCGCTGTTTCCATCTTAGAACTGATTAAATTTGATTCAACCAGCAAGGAAACTAATGAAAAGATTACAAATCACATTGCAACAGCTGTGGCCACTTTACTTTTGAATTATTCGATCTACACTTCTCGTTATAAATCCACTTCATTCCAAACTCAATTGATTTCCAAGTTCCAAGATTTATCTCTAGATGTTTCTAAAGTTTCAAATGAAGCTGCTTATAGAATTTCTGTCGGTTTGGGTAATTTGATCTATGTTCATAAAGAGTTGAAGTTTGATTCCAATTTTGTTGGGTTTAAGAAAGAAGTGGTGAATAAATGGGGATCTGAAAGCAGATTCAAGGAATTGTTTGAAGAAATTGACTGTTTATAAGTGGTTGCAATTAGATAAATAGATCTAACTACGAAATTCGAATTATATGTCAAAATGTCGGCAGTCGGCACAATCCTACCGCTAATTTGCGCATGTGATTTGTTTCTGCCAAATATGCGGCTTTACATAATTACATAAATACTACCGAATTAGGCAATCAGATCAATTTTCGTGATTTTCAAGGGATCAAGCAAGATTTATCTGGATCTTTAGTGTGATATATTAAAGATGTTTGGTCTTGGATAGACACCAATAAGCTTTGACACATAATCTACAGATCCCAGTGACCTCTTTTTGTGTAATAAATTCTGACACAGTTAGCTATATAACAGTAATTTAGTACCAGCTTTTAACAAAACACCGACGCGTCCCCCGTGCATTTTCGGACCAGCGAGCCAATCAGCAGCGCTTGTTTCCTGCAAAATTCGCGCTTTCTTCCCGAAAAAGCAACGGCTTTTCACGGTTTCTTGGAATCGTGGAAAATTTTAAGATACAAAAGGGCAGCAAATTCACAATTTCTAACAAATATCAAACCCGCAGCAGCCTGAAGAAAGAGGCAATCCATTCTTCCCAGAGATCAGGACCAATCCCATTATCTGTCAACACACAATGTCTGCTCTTCCTCAATACACTATCTCTGACTACTCCAAGTTCGCCCTTGCCGGTGCCATCGGTTGTGGTGTCACTCACGGTGCCATGACTCCAATCGATGTCGTCAAGACCAGAATTCAATTAGAACCAACCGTCTACAACAAGGGTACCATTGGTTCCTTCAGACAATTAATTGCCGCTGAAGGTGCTGGTGCCTTATTGACCGGTTTAGGTCCAACCGTCTTGGGTTACTCCTTACAAGGTTCCTTGAAGTTTGGTGGTTACGAATTATTCAAGAAGA
>JAKTWX010000194.1:0-15681 GCA_030582275.1 Waltiozyma pijperi
AGATCAAGGTGAGAGTTTCAGGACAAATGATTGATCAAACTAGGCTGTGTTTGTAAAGAAAATTGTCATGATTCATATCAAACGATCCCCGTGAACATCTTATTTACTTATTCACAGCTCAGCCTGAAATTCAAACCCACTTGTGTGATCTAGCAAAACCTCAGATTTGGCAAGCGCACTAGATCAAATCACAGAAAAAACATCAAGAGTCTTTCGCGCTCCGCGTTGGACAAACATGAGAGCGCCAAATCTATCAAAGAACACAGCGGCTAATTTAATGGATGAATGAATATTGGAAGACTAGACACTTACAGGCTTACTAGGAGACCTCTCACTCACTGACAAGAAGAAATGAATATCAGTGCCACACTCAATGTCCTCAGACTACTTACAAACCCACAACTATGTGTTCCTCATCTCACAATTCCATCATTTGACAAGATACCCATCCCACTTTGTTTCCCTTCATCCATTACCACAGCACAACCTGAGATAAAGGCTATAGTGCTGGACAAAGACAACTGCTTCGCTAAAGACCACGATGACAAGGTATGGCCAGAGTACCAAGAGACCTTCACCAAACTACGCACACAATACCCTGGAGCTTCTCTTTTGATTGTTAGTAACTCCGCAGGCACAAACGATGATATCAACCATTCTCAAGCTAAGATCCTAGAAGAGTCAACAGGTGTCACAGTTCTAAGACACAGTACCAAGAAGCCAGGGTGTCATCATGAGATCATGGAGTATTTCAAGACAAACAACATCTGTCATAAGCCGGAAGAAGTGGCCGTTGTTGGGGATAGATTATTCACAGATGTTCTTATGGCTAATATGATGGGGTCCTGGAGTGTATGGATCTCCAATGGTGTTGTGAGATCTGAGAGCTTGATCTGTAGAATGGAAAGAGAATTGAACAACAGAATGACCAATACAGAGAATCCATACACACCTTTAATTCCCGGTAGTACTACTGACAAGAATTGAGTTAATTTAATTTAACTTAATGTCACAGATCAATCTTAGATCATGTTGATATTATAGACACTATTACTAGAACCAGAGACGTTGAATAAATTAGTTTAAACAATATTAAACATTGAACATTTGTGATCACATAATTTGTAAGCACTGACGTTGTAGCATACACGCGGAGACCGGGGCACTGTATTTGTTTTTGTGTCACTAAAATTTGAGCTGCTTGCACAAAGAATAGTTAGAGTGCTTACTAGAACAAAGATCATATCTGACTGAGTACATGTAAGTATTAAACGAGGAAAGACTAGCGTTAAAAAGATGAAGACCTCCCATATTACCCACTGATACTAGTTAAGTCCAATTTCCCAGTCTCCAAGTTAATTACATCTGACTACTTACCACACTATCATGAACATCAATCCACAAAACCGCAGATTTGAAGGTCCGCTAAACATCCTTAACCGCCCAGCTCAAATCGGCCCAACAACGGTGATCAAACCAAACAATGCTATTCCTTTGATCCATGTGAAGCATCTCTTTGAGGCCTTTGTCGCTTTTGTGTTCATACAATATCTTTGTTTCTTCATAGGATTACCTTTTGAAGAGGTTCAAAACCGCCCAGGGATCTCTATCATTAGCCAACTTTCCCTTCTCTTCACCGTTGTTTCTTCTTTATTCATTCTTCCGCTTTCTTCAGTGACTGTCCCTACCAAGCAAACCTATGTGTTGAACTTATGTGGAAGCGTTGTTCAGGTGATCAACCTCTTTCTTTCCTTGGGTTCCTTAATAGCATTGTGGCAGTTGAAGCGGAAAGTTGAGATTCCTATCTACAGAGACAACGAGATTTCTAATGAAATTCCTCCAGTTGATATCACTTTGATGTTGAAGATCTTCTCAATTGTGCTTTTCACAATCAACATTTGCACCACTGGCATATCAGTGACCATCAGTTATATCTATGCAATCGGGTTGTTCAGAGTCGCCAATGGTATACCAAGGGAAATCATAGATGCTGAGTTACAGAAACAGGAGTTGAAGATCGATGAGAAAGAATCTCCAAGTGCTTATTTTGAACGGAATTACAGCATTCCTGGGAAACTGGAGCTTGTTACCAAGGAGATTGAACTCGAGTTTAATGTTTAAGAATTATGGAATATATCGATATTAGGGAAAAGATCAAGGACAGTTTTGGAGGCTATGCCGCTTGCTATTATAATTCTTAAATGCATGTCTATTTATGGGTGAAAACCAATTTATAAGAGATTTCTTCTTGATTCAAATTTGTAATAACGGATACGATCAGCTTATCAACTGACGGATCGACGATCATTTCGTTTAAGTACCTAATACTTATGCGCTATGTAGGTGTATTATTTCACGAGCTATGATGATCAGGCTATATACCAAGTTGATAAGTTTAAATTGATATTTCTACAGACAGCAAGCTGGGAGTACAACTCACCAATAATAACATGAGTAGTACAGCTATTAAATAAATTAGGACAGTGGACCAATTATATGATACTTCTTGGCCTTACTTGCGTTTTATTACAAGAGCCAAGCTAGATTTCTAGGTTAATTTACAGTTCAGTAAGTTGATTGGCCATGTGATGCAGAAGAGCATGAAAAAGAAAATATTAAAAATTGGTCGCCGGTCGGAAATCTGCTCGGCATCTGGTTGTTTTTGTGACTGTTAAATGCAGAGTTATGCATGGCCCGGTAATAAAATGTGTCAATTTAATGCACGTTAAAAATATAAATACACCCGAAAATTTTAAAAACTATATGACGGCCATATGAAATGGTAGTACTAAACGTAACATAATAATTTTAATTCCAAGTATTTGTAGTATCAAGGATCACTCTTCAGCCAATGATTGGTTGGAATGACGAGCCAAAATTTTGTTTTAATAATAAAAGTACTTTATTAACGCGCTAAATAATAATTCAACGATGTGTCCGACGTCCGTCCGAAATTCGAATCCCGAATCCTGATGCATGTGCCGCGGAGCTAAAGCATAGAACCTTTTGCGAATTTCTTGGGGCTTCAACAAAAGAAGTAAAGTATCAATTATCTCTCATATTTAAACAACTTGATCCCCCGAAGGAATACGAGATTTGCATCCTATTAATCGGAGACACACTTCACTGACTTCTTCATTCACCGGACTGCATAACCATGAGTGAAGACAACAAGAATATCAACAGTACCGCTGTCACAGCTGATCGCACAGCTGACGATGACTACAAGTTCAGCATGGACAGACTTCTAAGACAATCCGAGATCATGTCCAAACAATACTCAGACTCCATCATCTTGACAACAATGCTATTGATCGGTGCCTTTGGGTTGGGATACGGTTACGGGCTGGACTCCAACATCAGATACGCCTACACTGCCTTAGCCGCCAATGCTTACTCTGCTCACTCTTTGCTATCCACGATCAATGTCATTAACTCTGTCATTGGTGCTGCTTCTCAGATCTTCTACGCCAGATTGTCTGATATCTTTGGCCGTTTGGAATTGTTTATCTCTGCTGTTATTTTCTACGTTGTTGGTACCATCATCCAATCGCAAGCTACCGACATTCAAAAGTACTGTGCCGGTGCTGTTTTCTACAACTTGGGGTTTGTTGGTGTCTTGTTGGTTCTTCTTTTGATCCTTTCTGACATTTCCTCTTTGAGATGGAGATTGTTCTACCAATTCGTGCCAACTTTGCCTTACATCATCAACACCTGGGTCTCTGGTACTGTTTCCTCCAGATACTCCAACAACTGGTCCTGGGGTATTGGTATGTGGGCTTTCATTTTCCCATTGACCTGTGTTCCTTTCATCTGTTGCTTGATCCACATGAGATACTTGGCTTCCAAGACCGACGAGTGGAAGGCCCTAAAGCAAGAAAAGACCTTCTTCCAAAAGCACGGTCTCATGAAGACTCTCTATGAGTTGTTCTGGAGATTGGATGTCTTTGGGTTAATCATCATGACTGTTTCTCTCGGTTGTATCTTGGTCCCATTGACCTTGGCTGGTGGTTTGAAGTCCAAGTGGCAAGACGGGAAGATCATTGGTCCTTTGGTCTTGGGTATTGTCTTGATTCCTGTCTGGTGCTTGTACGAAGCCAAGTTTGCCAAGTTCCCAATTGCCCCATACGCCTTGGTTAAGGACCGTGGTGTTTGGTCCGCTTTGGCCTTGTCCTTCTTGTTGGACTTCGTCTACTACA
Organism: Waltiozyma pijperi; assembly: GCA_030582275.1. Taxonomy (NCBI): domain Eukaryota; kingdom Fungi; phylum Ascomycota; class Saccharomycetes; order Phaffomycetales; family Wickerhamomycetaceae; genus Waltiozyma; species Waltiozyma pijperi. Next base: position 4,200 of record JAKTWX010000194.1, read on the forward strand.
TGGCTGCCGATTACATGTACACCGTCTTGATCATTGCCATGAACCAATCCTACGCCTCTGCCAACAGAATCTCCACGTTGTACTCCTTCGTCAGCTGTGTGTGGGCTCCGTTCTTCGCATTGATTGTGTACTTCACCAAGAGATTGAAAGTGTTCATCTTCACCGGTGTCTGTCTCTGGATGCTTGCCTGTGGGTTGTTCTTCCACTTCAGATCCGGAGAGTACTCCAAGCCTGGTGTGATTGCCGCTTACGTGTGCTGGGGTATTGGGTCCGGTATGTTCACGTACCCTGTTGCTGTGTCTGTGCAAGCTTCCACTTCGCACGAACATCTTGCCACCGTCACTGCTTTGTGTTACGTCTTGTACAGAGTCGGTTCCGCCGTGGGTAACTCTGTCTCTGGTGCCATTTGGACTCAGATCCTACCAACTCAGTTGATCAAGCACATGGGGAACGAAACCTTAGCCGCTGAAGCCTATGCCTCTCCTTACACTTTCATCTTGACACACACCTGGGGTACTCCTATCAGAGAGGACATGGTCAGAGCCTACCAATACGTTCAAAAGTTAGAGACTCTTGTCGCTTTGGTGTTCTGTTCATTGCTGATTTTCTTCTCTCTTTTCCTAAGAGACAACGAATTGACCAACGAAGTTGCTCACAACAATCTGGGCGAAGATGAAATGATTTACAAGAAAGAAGGTGACAACATTTTCACCTTCCTTAACATTTTCAAAAACAAGTACGACGTTGAGAACCAGAAGACCACCACGGTTTCTACCAATGAAGACGAGTCTGAAATTGAAAAGAAGACTTCCGAATTAGATTCTAAATAAGTTTGTTCGTTCGTTCCCTTGATATGTACCCCCCTGTTCTTATAATATTGTTAAATACATTTAATTAGTTTGACAGTACTTTCATAATTGTAATCTGTATATCAATTGTAATGAGCGCTTCGATAATCTATATACATACACAGCCTGCTTACATTCTATCGACAGGAGTCAAACCCAACAAGACCATACCGTTGTACAAGACTTGTCTGGCGGCAGCGTACAAGGCTAATCTAGCCTTGGCCAACTCTTCTTCTTGGCCGGCAACCCACAAGACGTCGTAACAAGAGGAGACTTGGTGGGTCAACTTGAACAAGTAGGTCACCACGGTGGAAGGTTCGTGGGTCTTCAAGGCGTTTCTCAAGACGTCTGGGTATTGGGCCAACAAACGGACCAAGATCTCGGCTTGGTGCTCCTTCAACAACGACCAGTCGGCGTTGACCAAGTCTTCGGTCTTGAAACCGGCCTTTCTTTCAACAGATTTCAATCTGGAGTGGGCGTACTGCAAGTATGGACCAGTGTCACCTTCGAAAGACAACATTCTCTCCCACTTGAACTCGTAGTTGTTGATACGCTTGGACTGCATATCTTGGATCATGACGGCGGAGATACCAATGTAGTCGGCAACTTGTTCTGGGTTCTCGATCTGAGCGTACTTGTGCTCGTTCTTCTTCATGACCTCGTGCATCTTGTCTCTGGTTTCTTCCAAGATTTGGTCCAAGAAAACAACGGTACCCTTACGAGTAGACATACCTTGCACCATACCGAAGTTGACGTGCAACAACTTGGAGGACCAGTCGTAGCCCATTTGCTTCAAGATTTCAAAGAATTGGGCGGTGTGCAAGTCCTGCTGGGAGGCAATGACGTAGATCATCTTGTCGAAGGCGTGCGTTTGGTAACGTTGGATAGCTTCACCGACGTCTCTGGTCAAGTAGATCTTGGTACCGTCGGACTTCTGGACAATACACTTCCCCAACTTCTTGTTGAATCTGGTCAAGTCGATCAACAAGGCACCTCTGTCTTCGTGGGTCAACCCGGTCTCAGCGAACTGGTCAATGACGTCGTTCATTAGCTTTTGGGACACTTGGGATTCACCGGAGTAAGAGTCGAATCTGATATTCAAACGCTTGTAAGTGTCAACGTACTTGGTGATGGACAACTCTCTGAACTTCTTCCACAGCTTCAAGGCGGATTCGTCACCGTCCTCCATCTTCTTGAAGTAGGCACGGGCCTTACCGTTGGTGGATTCTTCCTCTGGCAACGAGTCGCCTTCAGCTTCAATGTCCTTGTTGACTCTGACGTACACCTCGAACAAATGGTTGATAGGGTCGAGAGCCAACTTCTCCTCAGAGCCGTATCTGTCGAAACCGATGGCCAAGAGACCGAACTGCTTACCCCAATCACCCAAGTAGTTGATACGGTACACATCCCAACCTTGCTTCTCGTACAAGTTGGACAAGAAACCACCAATGATGGTGGATCTCAAGTGACCGGCGTGGAATGGCTTAGCGATGTTTGGAGAGGAGAACTCGACAACAATCTTCTTACCTTGGCCAGAGACAGAGGCACCGTAGTTTTCACGCTTGGTTAAGGCAGACTTGATGACAACGTTGTATAAGAACTTAGGAGAGAAGTAGAATTGGATGAAAGTACCGTTGGCTTCAACCTTGGTGATGTACTCGCCTAATGGGAACTTCTCGGACCATTCAACAGCCAATTCCTTCAAGTTGGCACCTTTGACTCTGTAGATTCTTGGGAGAGGAATCAATAAATCACCTCTTTCTAAAGTGTTGGTCCATTCTAAGGCTGGGAAAATTAACTTGGCATCGACACCGGAGATCTTGGACAATTCTTCAGTGATGTAGTTACGCAAGAAGTCAACGGTGTTTTCTTCTGGGAATGAGCCTTCATTGTTTTGTGGTTCCTTTAAGGATAACTTTTCCAAGTATTGAGTGATAGCAGAAGTGGAAGCCATTCTGATGTAGATATTCTTCTGGTTCTGGTGATCTAAAAGGTTAGAGCTAAAGCGGGTGGCGGCACAATTACAGAAAAGTCTTGAGGACTGGACAAAAGTTTTGGATGTAACTGTTTTAACGATACCTAATAAGGGTCTCTTAAACATACAAACAAACTGTGAGTTTATCGATGTTGCTTCTTATCTAAGGATTTAACATTGTGATAAAAATATTCGATGACCAGTCTTTTTTCTGCCCTTGCACAATTTGCAGGCAAAATTTTGCAAAATTCTCTGTGAAGCGCGCGGGACCCTGCCCGCTAGGTTAGAATGAAAACGTGACTGGAATACGGGGCACGACACACACGTGACCTCTTATGTACATAAGGATCGCGGGGTTCGGCGGCTAATTTATCGATATCAACATTTGTGACACAAACTGCTGGAAGATCTGCGTGATTAGTATTGCCAAATTATAAGATAAAGTTACCAAACTTCACTAGTGACCCAATCTTCAAGCTTCAACCTTTCAAGCTCATGAGCTTTTCCCCAACTCAGGTCGCCAATCAAAGCCAGTGTCCACCTTGATCAGACAGACACTTTTCTCTTGACTGATCACTAGAAACCTGCTAGGAACTTCACAAGGTTTACTGTACACACAATGGACACTCCATCAAGATCCCCCACTGCAAGAGGTTCCAGATACTACGGTTCGGCTCCTGGGAGTGCCAGATCAAGAAATAACTTCAGATGTGACACTGCTGATTTGTTGTCACCATGTTCAAACACCAATGTTCCAAGTTACGCTCAGCCTACAATTTCATTCACACAGCATCTGTCGCCAACCGTTTTGAACAAACTTACAGACGATTCCATCTTCAATGGTGGTTCAAAGAGTGCTAGAGGAACCTTCAGAGCTGGAGCCTCCAAAAGATCAAGAATCCATATGAGTGCAGTTTATGGTTACGATGATGTTAAGGAAACTGTTGTTAGAAGAAAGGCTGTCGATGGGACTTCGAATAGAAATGGGCGTTCTGAACCACAGTTTGTTCAGTTGTTCAAGTCTGCCGCTGATGATAATGAAGAAGATAACGATGACGATGATAATGACAGGGATGGATCAAAGGACGACACAGATTCTTATTACGATACTGCTTCCACTACCAAAAGGAGAGATGTTCACACAAACACTCCTATTAAAGATGGTCACAGCACAGTGAGAAGCTCAACTTTCAGATCTCCAAAGCTCCTTAAGAAGAATTTTGATGAGGAAGTCACCTTTGAGAGAGATATGAACGTTATTATGCAAGAGACAGACAAATTGATTGATAAAATGGGAGTTGAAGATGATGTGACACTCTTCTCCAAGGAACACTTGTTATTGTTTGCTCAAGGAAAGCCACATATTGAAGTGAGAGACTGGAACAAACTTGTTTCTTACTGCTCTATAACCACAAGCAAGTTTGAGGAGAAGATCAAGTTGGATCACGAGTTGATACATAACATTTTGGAGTTGAACAATAGCATTTCCAAAGAAAGCCAAGCGTTGGAGAAGAAGTTGAAAGTCTCACTTGAAGAACAAGAGACCTTGAAGTCACGCTTAAAAGAGTTGGAGCTTAAAAGGACTTACCGCATGTCAATTGATCCTCTCAGCAAACTGACACACAAAAGCAGAGATCAAAGTGGTGTTGAGCTTGAAGATTTAGAGAAAGAATTTTCAAAGTTCCATTTACCAACAAGCGGTGATATCCAGTTAATTGAAGCTGATTTTGATGAGGCCAAGCCTGAAGGAAGATACAATTTACAGTCGTTCAGTGCTCTCTCACAATTCACCCCAAACCAGCTCCCAAGCTTGAACCCATTCAACCTTCCATCAAGCGCCTACTCTTTCCTTTCAAGTAAGTCAACAGGCAGAAAAGGGGCAGTGGACTGGGATCAATTTAAAGTTTACAATGTATTGTCCAGTGAAAGTGGCGCCATGACAGCAAGCCCACATCTCCATGAGCATTTCAACAGACCAGGCTCTGCTAACACAACCAATAGTCTTAACCAGTACGAATCTGCCAAACCAGCTACCAAGAAAAGAGCAAGCGGTGTTTACAATGACATCTACCAATCTGAGAATTCAGCCACTTTTGATATCTAGTGACAAGGGAATTCATATAAATTGACATACTTAATTACATTATACATTATATCTAAGCTCTTGGAATGTAAACACAAACCAGAATCTTCTTGTTATACCAAGCCATCGTACAAGTTCAAAGCACTTACGATACTTGGATCGGTCTTTGAACCTTCTCTGAATTCGTCTAGATCGATCTGGCCATCCTGATCAGTATCCATCAGATTGAAGATTTTCTTGACTCTTAATTCAGGAGTGGCTTCATCTTCATTCAATTTCACCATGGAGCCAATCATCTTGTAAATAGAAGTGACAATAGCCAACATTTCATCATAACTGATCTTGCCATCATTATCCAAATCATACAATTGGAAAGCCCAAACCAATTTCTCCTCTAAAGTACCTCTACTAGTGATACTAAGAGCACAGATGAACTCTTTGAAATCAATGGATCCGTTCTTATCAGCGTCAAACACGTCAAAGACATAATTGCTGAAGTCGGAAGGATCACCAAAGGGGAAAAATTGTTTGTATATCTTCATGAATTCAGGTTTGGTTAATTGACCTGAAGGACAATCACGTAAGAATCCCTTATACCATTGTTGTAATTCACGACGATCGAAATATGTCGATTTCTTTAAAGAGGAGAGCTCGTCTTTGGAAAGTTTGGATGCGGTCTTACCCATTTTTTATCTAACTTGTTGTGATTGATTGCGTCTGGTTGTGACTTGGATGTAAACTGAATGAAATTGGGATGGCTTGAACTAGCAGACTGCAGTGATTTGTGAGCTTTGGGTATAATATTGTTGATCCTGTTGTGAGAATACTCTATATCAAGAGTGTGTGATGGCAAATTTTGAAGTTTCAGTCAAAAGATTGTGTCAAAACGTGATAATATTTTGTTTGGAAATATTTAAGGGGTCCTAATTATTTGTTAATTTCATGATAGCTAATTGAAGTACTACTACATAGACAATACTGTAGCTGTACAAAGAAGGCTGTGTTGTGCTTTCGCGCGCGATATTGTATGGGCCGGTCCAACTACCAACTACCAACTACCAGACAATCTATCTTGGTATCTTTTCTGTATCATCTTCTCCGTTCAGTGTTAGCTGCTGTTAAAGTATACAGTCAGATAAATCCAGGTTTTAAACTAACTGTATTGATCCACTAGTATACGATAAGAGAGTTGAGAAAGAGGAGTAATATTTTGACCTTCTCCCTTTCGCCCCTTCAAAAAATACGGTTCACAATCAATTCTCATCACCTGACTATGGTATTTCACCCTCGGAAATTGGAACTTGGAAGTAACTTTTCCTTTTTGCCGCCCTATAAAGTTCGCGACAAGATCAAGCTGCTCATCGCATAAAAATTTCCTTTGATTTTCTCCCTAAAAAATTTTCTTACAGGCAAAAAAAAATATTCACAGCTGCCATTCTCAGATCTCACACATACGTACAGCGTATGACAACCAGCTGGATTTTAACTCTTTCCAAGCTTCCATACTTCAATTGACTTCCATATCAACAGAACAATCAATTAGATCAACTACTACTACAATGGGTACCGGTAAGAAGGAAAAGCAAAGAAGAGTCCGTGAAGGTGACAACCGTGATGGTAACTTACGTGTTAAAGGTGAGAATTTCTATCGTGATGCTAAGAAGGTTCAATTCTTGAACATGTACAAAGGTGGTCGTGCTCAACGTAACAAAGCTGGTGAAATCATCAAGGCTGCCTACTTGCAGAGTACCGATGCTCCAACTGCCCGTGTGGACCCAAACAGAAAGTGGTTTGGTAATACCAGAGTTATCTCTCAAGATGCCTTAACCCATTTCAGAGAAGCCTTAGGTGATAGAAAGTCTGATTCTTATCAAGTTTTGTTGAGAAGAAACAAGTTGCCAATGTCTCTTTTGGATGAAAAGGATACCACCGAATCCCCAACCGCCAAGATCTTGGACACTGAAACATATGAAAACACCTTTGGTCCAAAATCTCAAAGAAAGAGACCAAGAGTTGCTGTCTCTTCTTTAGAAGATTTGGCTGAATCTTCAGGTAAGGATGCCACTGATTTTCAAGAAAAAAACGAATTAGCCGCCACCATGGGGTTGATGGGTGATGTTGACACTGACGGTTGGACTGCCGAAGCCAAGGAGGCTATTTTCCATAAGGGTCAATCCAAACGTATTTGGAACGAATTGTACAAAGTTATCGATTCTTCCGATGTCGTCATCCATGTCTTGGATGCCAGAGATCCTCTTGGTACCAGATGTTCCTCCGTTGAAGATTATATTAAGAAGGAGGCTGCTCACAAGCATTTGATTTTTGTTTTGAATAAGTGTGATTTGGTTCCAACTTGGGTTGCCGTAAGTTAATTTTTTTTTTGTTTTGTTATGCTTTGTGTTTGTGTTTTTGGATATTGGTTTGATTCTACTAACTTGTTTCCCACAGAGATGATCGTGTTGTTGCTGTTTGGTCCATGTGAAAACTGAAGAGCTGAAGAAAAGCTTTAAATAGCACCCAAAGTTCTTTGTCAGGGCATTAATCCTTCTTCCAATTCTATTGGCTGAAACTATTCTCAATGATCATTGTCTGTTACAACTTTGGAAGATTTATTGTTACCCGCCTCCATTTGCTGTCCCGTTCTGGGTCAGTCGGAACTGTGATGCTTTTGGTATCGTTCTGATGCTGATTTTGCTCACTTAGGGTAACTGAAGGGTCTTATGAGTTGAACTCTGAAGATGGAATTTTTTCTTGTTTTTATTTGAGGATGCTTCTTAGTAAAGACCCTTACATCTTCTCCATTTTATGTATAGATTGCTCTCTTCAGTTTTCATTTCTTGGATCACACACAACTATCAAGTCTCTCTCTGCAGATATCCAAAAAGCACGGACAAAGCTTGTTCTATTGCCGTGACCTTCATACTAACAGTTTTATTTACAGTCTGCTTGGGTCAAGTACTTATCCAAGTCTCGTCCAACCATTGCCTTCCACGCCTCCATCACTAACTCTTTCGGTAAGGGTTCTCTTATCCAGTTGCTTCGTCAGTTCTCCTCGTTGCACTCTGACCGTAAGCAAATCTCTGTTGGTTTCATTGGTTACCCAAACACCGGTAAGTCCTCTATCATCAACACTTTGAGAAGAAAGAAGGTTTGTACCGTTGCTCCGATCCCAGGTGAAACCAAGGTCTGGCAATATATCACATTGATGAAGAAGATCTTTTTGATTGATTGCCCAGGTATCGTGCCTCCATCTTCCAAGGACTCCCAGGAAGACATTCTTTTCAGAGGTGTCGTGAGAGTCGAACACGTGACACACGCCGAACAATATATCCCAGGGATCTTGAAGAGATGTCAGCGTAAGCATTTGGAGAGAACTTACGAAATCTCCGGCTGGAACGACGCCACTGAATTCATCGAACTCTTGGCTAGAAAGCACGGTAGATTGTTGAAGGGTGGTGAACCAGATGAACAAGGTATCGCTAAGTTGGTGATTAACGATTTCAATAGAGGTAAGATCCCATGGTTTGTCATGCCTCCAGAAGATGAAGAAAGACCAAGAAAGAAGCAAAAAGCCGACTCTGCTGAAGGTAAAGAGGATGAAGAAACCGAAACTGCCGAACAGCCGGAGGTTGAAGAAGAACAAGAACAACAAGAAGAAGAGTCTGAACAAGCTGAATCTAAGGCTGAGTCCCCAGCTCAAGAAGAATAAATCTCTTTCTGCGTCTCACTTCGTTCATGATTCGATTCATTTTCATTTCTTGCATTTCATTCACATTTCGTGACTTTTTCTTTGGGGGTTGATTGTATTTCGTCTGTTTGATACATCACATTATTATTACTATTTTTTGGGGGATAACAGGCGTATCTTGTCGCCGTTGTCATTATCATCGTCATAGCTGGGTTTTACAAATCAGGGTTTAGATTATATTATATTCTGTATATTAGTTTCATGTTTTAATTGTTACATTTGGGTGCATTTCTGTTTTAATAACCGAACATTATATATCTGTAGCACAGCAGGACTTCGGGCCAAAATTGATCCCTATTACCTAGCTGCTTGCAGTCTTAACGTGATACCAAATTCCACCACTCAGATCCGAATAACTCTGGAATCGTCTCCATGGAGTCAATTTCAATCTTCTTGAGTTCTTCAGGGAATAAATCTCCCATCAACAAACGATTAACTTTGAACGTACACTTGTTCGATATCTTATCATCAATCGGATTAGATGGAACACCACCATTATAAGGACTACTAGCTGTAGCAAACGCCATTGCAATGTCCCCTTCTTTTCTGTTGTAACTGACGATCGTATAGAGCATAGCAACAGGCATTTCAGCCCGAGTAATATTGTATTTACCACTAATGGTTTCCGAAGAACCAACAAACTGATAATCGAAGCTCTTGACCATTGTCACATATGAAGCTCTGAATTTCTTCTTGGAAAGACCCACCTTGGTGTTACGTTGTTTTGGGAAACTGTTCTCCTTCTTAAGAGTGATTAAGAACTCAAAATTGTAAGACTTAGATCTTCCAGAGTTTGAAGCGTTGTAATTGACATCAAGGACAGTTTCTTTGAATGGGGTATCTTCTTCTATGCCTTTATATTCAGCCTTGTAGCATTGTAAATAGAGCTTTGGCAAGACTGCCTCAATTTTCTGATGCAAGCTTTTGATACCACCACCTGAAATGAACAAACTTTGGAAATTGTGTTCACCAAACCAAGTACCTGCAAATAACTTTTCAAAACGTGGCTTGAAATACTCTGATTGCTCTTGGTTGATATTATCAATTGGATAGTCCTTATAATGCTTACGGAAACGAAAAGAGGATGACTGGACCTCTTCATCTTCCTCGTCACACTCCTCAATGGAATCCTCACAGAGTTCTTCTTCATAGTTATCCTCTTGTAAACCAATATCTTCTGTTAGTTCAAGGAACTCTTCTATGGTCAATTCTTCAGGGATACCTAGATTCTCCCTAATGTTATCCAGATATCTAGGTCTTTCAAATGGAGACACATCAAAAAGGTAATGGAACTGTGGAAAATCAACAATTTTGAATTGATCATCGTCATCATCGTTGTCACCATTGTCTTCATCGAGTTCAGCTACTTCCAAGGGATAATCCTCCATTGAGTGGTCATTGACAGCGAAAGAAGAGTTTGTAGTTGCAAGGACTTGCTCAGCGGCTAATATTTGACGGAAGTGGAAAGAAAACAAAAGAAAAGCATCAATGATAGAAGATAAAACCTTCTGACTTAACAACATCTTGTAGTGAATGGACAATTGTATTGTTGCGTGAGAAGCTGAACAACTGATAGCGAATCTGACAAGAACACAAGCTCCAGAATATCTTTGATAGTGTGATGATTAGGACGTCAAGAGCCATCCATAAAGTTCCTCCTTTTCTGATCTTATGGTGTTTTGGGAATTTGGCGCTAAATATTATAATTTTGATAATAATTTGATCTGGATGATCCTTAAATTATAATTTGCAACCTAGACGCCAGCCGCCAGCGCTGGCCACGAGATACAGTGCACGTGATACAGAATGATGGAGCTAGAGGAATCTACGTCGGGTCAAGCTGGGTATAGCGGTATATCTATCTCTTTTCAGTACTTCATAACAACGTAACCTTTATTAAAAATTGAGGAAGGAGATTAGTAGTCATCTCTTATTCTAAACAATGAACATTCCGATGTCCTCCCTTAGGTATGTAGACATATCATCATCATTATCAAATATCCACCGCCACCAGTTTAAACACGCTCAGCAGTGAAGATAGCAGCCTTACAGGTTAACTTAATAACATCAGTGATCAACCAGTAAGGAACAGCGGATTCCGCATCGTGTTCAATAGCAGTATCCAAATGTTCCAATTCTTCGTCTCTGAAAGTCTTAATGATATCTTTCAATTCCGTCACTTCATTAGAGATAACGCTCCCAGTCTCATCCTTACCACTTAGAACCTCTGTTGTTTCAATATCGTTGAACTTGGTGTTCAAGACACGTAATTGATCATTATAATGACCACCAATGACGGTCTCAACAGCAACGGTACAAGCCATAGCGGCTTCTTTGGAGATCAAAGCAGTAACAGCACCTAACCCAAAGGCACCAACTTTCCAAATCGGAGTCAATATGGAGGGTCTGACACGTCTTTGAGCTTGTAATTTGTTGAAAGTGTTATGATGATGAACCTCTTGATCCCACATATGTTGAATTAAATCTTTCAATTGTGGTTCTGTACGTGATAAGACGAAATGTTGACCTGCGTAGATGTAATTGGCGCCCAATTCACCAGCTTGATCGACTCTAATCACACGATCAAGAAAAGCTTTCTGATCATTGGACAGTTTGCCGAATTTGTATTCTGGTTGTGGGGTAGGTTGGGTTATATCTTTGGCATGCTGTTTAAGTTGAGATAATGTTGAGAATTTGACTTGCTTTGGTATGCTTTTGGCGATGGCTGACATTGTATGAGTGTAATTGAATCTTCTTCTGATGAAAGATTGGCAATGAGAATATCAATGGGTAGCTAGAGGTATAGAAGAATTCCAATAAACTTATAG
>JAKTWX010000195.1:0-15636 GCA_030582275.1 Waltiozyma pijperi
ATTTTCCATTTATCGTCCATGGAGGAGAATGAAGAATCACTTGATATTTCAATAATTGTTTCTTCAGTTTGTGCAACCTGAGGCTTGATAACCTTTATTCTCTTTGGGATATATTCTTCTGGAGTTTCATCCAAGTCATCTGATAGAATCTTCTCTTTAACTCTCACAAGGGCCGGTTTATGCTTCATACTGAGGAGTTTCCCAAAGTCCAAGTCTTCTTCAAATCCTTCTTCTGAGATGAAACTTTCGTCGATAAAGGATTTCTTTGTCAAATCTTTGGAAGAAGATTTTGATTTGGAATCATCATGATTCTCTTGGTAACTGAATTCTTTGAAGTTAATAGGTTTAGAGTGCGATGTCTGTTTGATCATTGTGGATTGTTCGTTAGCACGATTCTTATTGGATTGAGCCAGCTTCAATTGTTGGAGAACATCAAGCCCAGAACTAGCCTTCTTCGTTGTTGATTTTGGTTGCGGATCAGGTTTCAAAGATGATGATAAATCGGAGATCGAAAGTTTGGTTTTCTTCGAGACAGGATTGGCGAGTCCTTCACGACAACAAAGATGACGGCAACTGTGTAGAGTCATTTGTTAGTATTTTGCTGAGAAAAGAGAGATGAAATGAAAAAAAGAAAAAACCGAATTACATACCTTGTCTTGTCTTTGCACGTATGTTTACAACTGAGTTGAACATGAGCACGCTTAACTGGAAGCGGAGTTTGATCGGTTTGTTTGGCTGAGTGAGATGTCAATTTATTTGAAGGTAAATTCAGAATGAATTGATCTAGTTCTGGATCATCTTCGAGTTCAGAATCATCAGCAGTGGCAGTTGTCGTTGGTAATGGGAGGGAGGAACTTTGTGCATTGTTCATGGCTAAATGGTCAACCAAACTGCGGTCCAATACTTTGCTTAAATCGATTCTGAACGTTTCTTGCACACCGGCAATCTCTTCACAAGAAATCGAGCCAGAATAGACCAAATCCCTTGAACGAATCTTGATCTCCAACCCGAATGACTTTTGTCCTTGAATCTTATGGAACGGTGCTCTTCTGAAATCGACCAACTCTCCATTCGACAATCCAGACACGACGATCACAGTCATTTGCTTGTTATTCCATCTAGAAGAACGAGCCTGAGAATCAATATCCAACTTGATCTTGACCACAACAGCATTTGGTTCAGTTTTGGATTTGTAGGCCTTAACGATGGAGCAATCAATTTTGAACTTTGGGAGACCATCGAGCTGTGTTAGAAGTTTCTGTCCTTGCCCTGGTCTCAAAGATCCATAGTACTCAACTTTGTTCGGTTGTAGACTCATCATCTTTTTGAAATCTCTGATATTCTGATTTGCAAATCTTCTCACAGAGACAATACCAATATTATCGAGCTGTTTCAACACCATTGGAGTATCCTCCCAACAAGACCCTCCAATACACCTAGCCAAAGTCAAGCAGTGGACCAATGATATGTAGTCCTTCTTCTCGATGAAACAGTCAAGAAGACACCGTATTAGTCTACCGATATGCTTGAACACGTAAAACTTGTCTTGCTTGAACGATTGTTGTAGTTTGACGAGCTGAGGATCACTAGGATATTCAAGGCCTCCAAGCTCATACTGAATGAGAAGATATATTTTCTCAAAGTTCTGGTCAATGGTCTTGGAAATCTTCTTCTTAGAATCAGAGCTCAGAGTTGGCTTTAAAGGGTGCTTCAAGATAGGGGACTCGTTGATCTCTTTGAATAATTTCTTCTCTGTCCTTTTGAGTCTGATGGTTTCAAACTCCTTGGCCTTTGAGATCAAGAACAAGATATCAGCGATGGTTCTGTCAGGTGGAGCCTTGATGAAGTTCTTCATGGTATCAAAGAAGATATAATGTCTCGTCATTGCTTCACCGTAAGCCGTGCATATGTACTCTCTTCCTTCAATCTTGATCAATTCAAAGTTTATAAGCTCATTGATCTTTGACTCACAGAACTTCATCAATCTTTCGTCCATACCAAGTTGGTGGTTGAATGGGATTTCATTGTAGGCCGTTGGGTTGGACTTGAATCTGGAATAGAAGAAAGTATGCTTCAACCAACTGACGGCTTCTTCCAAAGATGTTATGGTCTTTAGGTACGTCTCAGAGACAACATTCTCATGCAAGTTCAAGTGTAACCGAGACTCCAATTTCTCATTCCCCTTGACAAAGTTTTCATAATGTGATTGCTTATCGGAGCTAGTCATAACTATGGCTAAGGCTTCCTTCTCATACTGCGGTCTACCAGCTCTACCCATCATCTGTAGAACATCCAACTCTGAGTATTCTTCAAACTGATTAAGGTTCCAGATCTTGGTCCCTTTGATAATCACCAAATAGGCAGGAAGATTGACCCCAACCGCCAATGTCGATGTACAACAGAGAATCTTGATCTGACCGTTGATGAAGCCACTCTCAACTAAGGCACGATCTTCTAAGGACAACCCAGCATGATGGAAAGAAATCCCACTCTTTGAATACTCATCCAAGTCTTTATCTCTTGCACCGATTCCTCTTTGATTTGAAACGAACCCATGATAATTAGTGGAAATATACTTGGCAGTACTCAGAGTTGCATTTCTTGTTGGACAGAAGATCAAAACAGGTTTCCTGTTTTTGTTGAATTGGTTGAGATTCTCAAGCAACCTCTGGTTTAAAACACTATCAAAGACCCAATCGTTAGATGTTTGCTTGTAGCCAAAGACTCTCTTTTCCAACTTAACAGGACGATACTCTTCTCCAAAGACCAACGTCAATGCGTTAACATCACTAGACGAAGAGAGCTTAATCCAACTTGATACATCGTGAATGTTAGGAACAGTGGCAGATAGGGCAATGATTCTGATCGATTGACAGATCTTCTTCATTCTGGTGACGACAACTTCTAAAGTGGAACCTCTATCTTCTCTCAAGATATGAACTTCATCGATAAGCAACAATTTGATCAATTCAAATAATTTGGTATAATCTCCCCATTTTCTTGTCATTAAATCCCATTTCTCAGGAGTGGTGATGATGATATTGGCCTTCTTCACTTTGTCAGCTTCTAGAAACCCTGTATCACTGGTGAGAGTACCAACGGTCAAACCAAAAGTGGAGAACTTGTTATTCCAATCGTTCTGTCTTTCAATGCATAAAGCCTTTGTTGGTGCGATGTAAAGTATCTTGATATTGTCAACATTCCCATGAGTGTTCAACAATCTAAGAATAGCGAACTCAAAGAGAACCGTCTTACCAGACCCCGTGGGAGAACTAATGACACAATTGTGATCTTGATGATATATGTTTTCAAAACATTTGGATTGCATGGGATTGAAATGTGTGAAATTGAAGACATTGCGTGTCTTATCAGCCAACATATTTGTAGAGACTAATTGGTCATGTGATCTATGTTGGATATTTGAGGAAGTATTGACAGAATTAACTGATGTATTTGCCTGTGGTATACTGTCGTAAGCATGGTTTGCTTCATCTGAGTAGTCGTTATCATTCGTGACGTCTATGGACTTGATTCCCTGGAACTGAGGATACTGGGGTTTCCTGTAAGAAGAAGTAGCATTGTCTTTTGGTATATTGTGAGAGTGAGAAGAAGAACGATGATTGAACGAATTGGATGAACTGTATCTATTAGATAAGTTCAAAGAGAACTCTTGTTCATCTTCATCATCTGATAACTGATCAACCTGTTGTATGAAGTCCATTCTGTAGTGAGCGAGGGGGGGATTCGCCTCCTGATTCGATTATCCACTACCAATAATAAGCGCCGGAGTCACTATTTTGTGTTCAAACTATGTGCTGATTTGCTAAAGTGAATAAATGGGAACCTTGTGAGAGTCCAGTGATGATATGAAGCTGGAAGAGAGATGTTATCAAGACACGATTTTAGAGCATGGCACTAGCTGTGAGGCGCCAGCTTATAGCAACTGACACATGAGCATTTCATGAATCTTGTTTTGCCATATTATTATAATTATGATATTCAATTCGCCACATGGTTTATAATTTAGGCGCACGCGTTAAAGCTCCATAAATTTGGAATTTTGATGGAATTTGCTTGTTTGTTTACATTTGAAAATTGCCGCCGAGATCTGACATTGCACGTGATCAGGTCATACAGTCAATTAACTACGCATGAACAGAAGAATATCGTTTCTGCTCCTTCCAGTTTCAGTTTATAGTAAATTATAACAAGGCTAAGCAATACATTGCTATCTATTTCACCCAAAGTTAGTTCTCAACATTAACATCTGGCTCTTGGTCAACCTTGGTGCCTTCCTCTGTGGTGGTGGAAGCAGTTTCTGTTGTTTGAGAAATCGGAGCTGGAAGTTCAGTAGTTGTTACAGTATCTTGTTGTTCTGAAATTGGTTCATCGGTCTTTTCCGTTTCGATGGTGGTTGGTTGTTCATTGTTGGCTTGTTCAGTGCCTTCAGTTGTAGACTCTGTCGTCGTTGGTTCTGGTACTATTTGTGTTGGTTCTGTTGGGGCAGTTTCCAGCATTTTATCTTCACTGGCCGGTTCTGTGGTAGCTTGTTCACTGGCTTCCTCTGTACGTTGGTCGTTGTCTATTTGTGTAGAATCTGTCTTTGCCTGGATTTCAGACACGGTCTCATTTGTCTCTTCTGTAGGTTCTGGTTGATCAACAATTATATCTTCAGGGACTTGGTCTTTGTTTTCAGATTCTGCTGTCTCTGGTTGATCAACAACAATGGCCTCAGGTTGGATTTCCACGATATTTTCTTGGGCCTCTGGTTCATCAACAACGATGGCTTCAGGCTGCTTCTCAGCCTCAACGTCATTGGATTTACTTAGCCCGGCAATGGAACCTTCACTACCAACAGCGCCTCTGATATCAGCATCTGTCAAATCAGAAGCAGCTTTAGCCCTAGCGGTTGAATATAACTCTAGGTTCAAAACATCATCTTCTTCACCATCGACGACCGGTTTGTAATCGGAATCGATCATCCATACCTTGACTTTGAAATTATATTTCTGCTGTGTGGTGGATGATGAGGAGTCGTCAGCTGGGAATGGCACAGGAGTTGGAGTGACACTGTTGATGTTTACAATGTCCTTTGTAGGGGTGTAGTAATCGCGTTTCCAGTGAACGGTTTGGTTGTCGGAGTGCAGGTTCAAGGCATTGGCGTTTCTCACGAGGGACTGGCCATAGAGGGATTGTCTAGCAGCCATTTTCAGTGTGTATGTTGTGTAGAGGGAGTGGGAAAATGTGGGCTAATAGTTAGGATCTCTAAAGAGTTGAACCCGTTCATTGTGGAACTACGTCTGTTTACTTTTGTTTTCTGGCGGCGGCTGTTTATTTTCTGAGATTTCGGATTTTCGCGAACCAAGGTTCAGCGCTTGTTGGCAAAAACAATAATAAAGGGCCCCCAGCTTATATGTTTAATAGTTCTTCAGTAGTACCAAGGACCAGTTAAGCAACCGAAACATACACCCTACAGCTTCTGCAATAATGGCAGGGAACAAGGGTAAGGCTCAGAAGGATATCACGAATGAAAACGATGCGCTCGACGCGGCCTTGGGAGGCGGAAGCTACGGTGCTGGCGGAGGATTAGATTTCAACCATATGTTTGCCACTATGAACACCAAACACGCAGACGATGCCATTGATTTTGAAGATATTGACGAGTTGGCAGACGACGAGCTTCCTGAAGAAGAGGAGCCTTCATCTGCTGCTTCCAAACCTGTCAAGACACACACAGATCCAGATGAGCTTTTCAACGACGATGACGACTTTTTCAACGATTTGAACGATGAATCCAAGCAAACAATGAACGACAATGACGACCAGTTCGATCTTTTGTTCTCAAACAAGGTCGATGACGGGTTCATCCATCACGATTCCAACATATTTGACGACTTTGAGAAGTCCAGCAAGCCTGCCAGTGCTGGCAATAAGTCAATAAGTTTTGATGGCACTACAACCTTGCACTCAGCGGCAAAGAATGCCAGCTCTACGAAGAAACAAAGCAATGCCCCCAAGACGGCCAAACAGATTGAAGAGGATAAAGAACACAAACGATTTCAAGAGAAACTTTTGCAATCCTACTTCCCTGCTTTCAAAAAAGGTGCCGTATTGAAGATGAACTCCGTTTTTGGCCCCAAGCCTACATATTACCAATACAATCAACCACTGAACCCCATCAAGCCTCTGATACCTACGAAGATCAGCCTAGAAGTGCAGCCCGATCAGAGAAGAGTGTTCAAGTCCTCGCTCCACCACCATGTGAATGACAACGGTAAGAGAATAGTACCACTTGAGTTTGATTCAGAAGAGAGCAAATCCTCAAAGAAACAGAAAGCCATTAAGATTGAAGAAGATTTAATGCTTGCCTCCGTTGATTGGGATTATGATAAGATCGTTGGCGACATGGAAGAAGCAGCAGAAGCAGCAGCAGCTGCTGCTGAACAGCCTAAGATCCAAGAAATCGAGAAGGACTATGAACGATTACTGGACGACTACGACGACGACGCTATTTTGGAGGGCCACCTATCCACCAAATTGCAATTGGATTTGAACGACAGGCACTTATTGTTCGTTGAGCACAGAGAGAAAGAGAGCAAGAACATTGAGAAACTCATAGCGATCCCAACCAACGAGCAGTTGCTCCTGTCCAAGTTCAACATCTCCAATGACAAGAACTATCACCTGCTCAAGGAGAATTACCACAGTAAGATCAGATCCACGATCGGGAACTTGAACATCGAACATTCCAGCCCAGCGTTCAGATTGCAGTCGCCTCATTACAAAGTCAAGCTCAGGAAGGAGTGGCTTCGTGCGCCTCATAGGGACACGTTCAGGTCCAAATCTGGTCAGCTCATGCAGTTCTCCAAGCTTAAGACGAGAAAGAGAAAGAAGGACAAGTACAAAGACATCAAAGAGCTTTACAACAAGACTACTGACTTGACCCTAGCGGACTCGGGGCAGACGGTGCTCATGGAGCATTCAGAAGAGACACCAATCGTCATTCCTGGGTACGGGATGGGCTCCAAGTTGATCAACTACTACAGAAAGATCAACGAAGAGGACACGTCTAGAAACAAGATGGTCATTGGTGAGACTCACGTGCTTGGCGTGCAGGACAAATCACCCTTTTGGAATTTCGGGTTCGTGGAGCCAGGTAACAGTGTCCCTACTTTGTACAACAAGCTTATCCGTGCTCCTATTTTCTCACACGAAGCCGCGCAGACTGATTTCCTATTGATCAAGAACTCCGGTGCTGGGTCTGGTCCAAGATTCTACTTGAAACAGATCTCGAATCTTTTCCTCATTGGTCAATTGTTACCCGTGGTGGATATCCCTGGTCCACATTCAAGAAAAGTCACCACTGCTGCTAAGAACCGGTTGAAGATGATTGTTTACAGAATCTTGAAGAGAAAGCCAGGTAACAGATTGCTCGTTAAGGACATCTCTTCACATTTCCCAGATCAAAACGATATGCAAAACAGACAAAGGTTGAAAGAGTTCATGGAATATCAAAGAACCGGGCCAGACCAAGGGTTTTGGAAGTTGAAAGAAGAATTACCACACGATCACTTGATCTCTCCTGAAGATTTGACTTTGTTGGAAGCCATGCATGTTTCTCAGCAAAACATGGAAGATTTACAATTCTATTCGATGGAAGATGAAGAAGTCAACGATGAATTGGCCATGTGGAATCTGACAAAGAACTTCATCAACGCCACACAAGGTAAGGCCATGTTACAGTTGAACGGAGACCCAGAAGGTAAGGCCATCTCGTTTATGAAGACTTCGATGAAAGGTGGGTTCAAGTCCTTTGAATCGAACGGGCACAGTTACAATGTGGCTCTGCAGCAGAAGGCTTATGACGAGGAGATCTCAAGACAATGGTATTCCCAACAGAAACGCTTCAGTGGTAATGAGCCTGCTTTCACTGAGTTGGAGAAACATTTCGAAGCGGAAGAAGCTGCCAATGCCAAAGAGGAAGAGAAGAAGAAAGCCAAGAAGTCCAGTAAGAAGGGGAAATTCCTTAGGATCACAAGATTGGTGTTGGATAAGAACGGCATCAAACAAAGAAAGCATGAGATTCTTAGAGATCCAGAACTAATCAACGCCTACATCAAACGTCGTGAGAAATTGGAACAAGATATCATTCCTGATGAGATTAACATCTCCAATGACGCAGAGAAGAATCTCAAATTGAAGAGAAACTTACAAGAACAATTAGCCAAATTGCAGAAAAACCAAGAAAGACGTAACGCTAGAAAGGCAAGTAAGCTGGAAGCTGCAATTAACGCTCAACAAGAAGATCCAACGAAATCTAAATCAAACACTCCAGCAGCAACAGGAGCAGCAGCAGCAGCAGCAGCAAATGATTCTCAAGGTGATATCGATGATCTTAATAAGGCCACTATTAGAAGATGTGCCACTTGTGGTGCTACGGGTCATATTAGAACCAATAAGTCGTGCCCCATGTATCATGAAGCCGGGAACAATAATTAGTTGAATAGATATTTTGCCGGGATTCGGTTCCCGTGTTTGGGCGTATCTCCGAAACGAGTAATTGATAATTCAGTACGACTTGCAGCAGGCCGCATATAGCTCTTATCAATTGGGAAATTCTATGCAGCGGTGAATTATGTATCATTCAGGAACTGACCAGTGACGAGTAGTTCTTCTCTTTGTTTGTTCTTATTCTGTTAGTCATGTAACAAACATGTTCTCTGTGGAATCTGGATCTCCTCGGTGCTTGTGAAATAATAATGAGATTCATGAATCTTTTGTGAATTTTTCTTCAACTTCTAAAATACAGTCAAATTCACATAGTCAGCTTAAACTTCTTACACAAGCATTTCTAATGTCCACACTTCAACCACCAGGCACAAAAGAGCCATCTTTTGCCGCTGTCACGGAGCAAGCAGAGCTACTGCATGAATTAAGATCCATGAGATCCATAACCTCCAGAACAGGAGCAGGTATCGTCCCAGATATCAATGCCAAAGAATACGATAATGATCAACTGTTAGCAGAGATTGGGTACAAACAGGAGTTGAAACGTACTATGGGACCCTTAGGTTGTTTTGGGATCTCCTTCTCAATCATGGGTGTTCTTCCTTCTATCATTTCAATCATGTCTACTGGTATGTATGGTAATGGACCTGTCTCATTGTTGTGGGGTTGGTTCCTTTCTGGGTTTTTCATTCTCATTGGGATTGGGATCCCTATGTCTGAGACAGTTTCATCGTTGCCTACTTCTGGTGGGTTATACTTTTGGACCCATTATTTTGCTCCTTCAAAGATGAAAACCGCCTTGTCGTTTTTCATTGGGTTGGGCAACACTTATGCTCTGGCGACAGGTGTTTGTTCTGTTAACTATGGGTTCACTAATGTCCTTCTTTCTGCCGTATACATCTCCAAAGATGGTGATTTTGAAATAACAAATTACAATTCGTACGGTGTCTTTGCTGCTTCGATTTTCGGAGCTTTGGCGGTATCCTGTTGCTCTTCAAAGAACATTTCCAGATTACAAGGTCTTTCTATCTTTCTCAGTAACATTCTCATTGTCATATTCTTCATCGCTTTACCTATAGGTACCGCTCGAACCAGTGGATTCAACGATGCGGAATTTATCTTTGGCAATGTTCAGAATTTGTCAAGTTGGACTCCAGGTTGGTCATTCATACTGTTTGGATTCATGCCAGGTGCTTGGACTATTGGTTCTTTCGATTCCTGTGTTCATATGTCTGAAGAAGTGAGAAATCCCGTTAGAAATGTCCCTATTGGTATCCTTGGTTCCATTACCGCATGTTGGTTATCAGGATTCTGTATCATCATCTTGATTAACGCTTGTATCGACCCAAACATCACTGAGATCTTGAACACCGATTCAGGTCAACCAATGGCTCAAATGTTTTACAATGCTTTGGGGAAAGAATGGGCTGTTGCGTTCATCTCGCTAACAGCAGTGTGCCAATTCTTCATGGGTGCTTCAATGACTGTTGCTGTGTCAAGACAAGCTTGGGCTTTCGCTAGAGACGACGGATTACCCTTCTCCCACTATTTCAAAGTGGTTGATAAGAGATTAGCAGTGCCATTGAGAGCCACGTGGTTTGTCTGTGGGATGTCTTTGATCATTGGTGCTTTGATCTTGGCAGGAGATGAAGCTGCAAGTGCTCTTTTCGGGATCTCCACTACCGCTGGGTACATCTGTCAAATGATTCCACAGATTTTAAGAAGCACCTCTGGTCGTGATATCTTTAGACCGGGTCCTTTCTACATTGGTAAATTTCTCTCTCCTGCTGTGTCTTACATCGGCATCTTGTTCCAATGTCTGATCTTGGTCATTGCTATGTTCCCAGATGACACCACGGTGACAAGTCAGACCATGAACTATTGTGTTGTAGTCAGTTTTGGTGCTTGGGGCTTGACTATGGCTTATTATTTCATTTGGGGCCACAAAACTTATACGGGGCCAAAATCAAATTTGACTGATGAGGACTTCTTCCAAGCTTTGAACAGTGGTGATAACACTGAAGACTTAATTGCTGCTGCTGCTGCTGCTGCTGTCACTGTCACCACAGAAGACGATACAGAGTCCGGTGATAAGATAGTTGCTATTGATGTTGTTATAGAAGAGAAGACAGGCTAGATTTATAAAGGTATATATTCACATTAAATGAGCTTCTAATTTGAAAATGTTTGGCAATTCCTCGTTCTGTTTAAGCATCTCATAAGCAAGATCCCTAACGTTAACCATATTGAACAACACAACATCTGATCTGTTCATAGTGTGGATCAACTCAAAATCTCTCTTTCCGTCATACACTCTGTGGAACTTCTGGAAATAAGTGGAAGACTCCAAGGAACAATTAGCGAAGATGTTGGTGCCGAAATAGTAGCTGTAATCAGCAAACATCAAAAGATCTTTGATCGCTAGAATCTTGCTAAGTTCAGAGTATTTTCTTCTCAATGTCTTGTGGGAGTTAATCAAATCAATACAAGCCACTTCAATCTTGGCAACCTTCTCACCAGTGGTGGACTTATCAACGTCTTTGCTTGTATTGAGACCCATACCAATGAGATAAAGATCCTGGAAACAACGGAAAAGATCCTCTGGAACTGACTTAAACCCCTTACGTGCTATCTTCCGATCACTGAGAACAAGTGAGGCATGGATGAACTTCGACAAGGGCAACTGTGAGTTCAAGTTCAGGAGATCCTCGGAACACATCAATTGGCTCTTTGATATTCTAAATTTGACACTTTCTTTTGCGCTCTGATCAAAGATCTTGAATATATTGGCACGGTCAGAAGTTGACAACAAGCTTAAAAACAACTTCAAAAGCCCCGAGGGGATCTCATGAAAGAGAAGATTGGCAAAGTTTGGTACAATGACACCTTCGTGGTTTGTTAAGCCTCTCAAGTGGGAGACATTAGACGTCACTGACTCCACAATGGAACTGGATGCGCTGAAGTTCAAAACATTGGTGAACACAGCAACAGGTTTGGCCATCCATGGGCGGTGATAGTTGAACCCATAGGTTGATAACTGAGCTAGCTCGTCGGTCAATGGAGCTAGCATTTCATCCAAAGTGAACTTCACTTCAGGACCAGAGCAGCCTTTCCATTGCGGGATGACCATAAACCGATGCTGAAACTTCACAGCGTCTGGGTCTCTGGAGAATCCACAACTCAAGTTAGCAAAGAAGCAGTAATGGTTAGGGCTGTCCTTGACACGTATCTCTTCACAGCCAATAACCACAGTGACAGTAGGCTTCTCGTAGAGATGTTGCTTGAGCTGCGTTGTAGAATTCAGGCCAAACTTGTCTGATTTGATATTGATGTTTCTGGAATTAATAACATAGGGAGTCTGATAAAAATCAGAGATGGTCTTGGAGCTCATATTCCTTTTGTTTGAGTCTGCTAAGAATACACCGGTCTGGAACTTATGTGATGGTTTAGCACCTCCAAAGAAAGACGGTCTTGAGGACGTGTTCTGCTCTGTTGACTGGACTTGTGGATTGAAGTCCAACTTGCACAATAGCGTGGTTAATGACGTCTCAAGGCTGTTATATATATAATATCTGTTTTCATGGGCGTTGTTGATATTCCCACATACGTTGCAACACCAAACATGTTCATCTCTCTTTAACTTCAAGGCACAGTAGCTAGTTCCTGATTCACACAGATGGCAGATATAGACCTTAAAGCACACTCCAAAGGACTCTTCCTCTTCAATCAACGTGTCAACTGATTCCTTGAAGAAGTTCTCTGACTGTGTGGCTTTTGGTTCTCCTACCTGTGGCGATTTCAAAGAAAGAACCTCCTTCAAGACATTTGTTTCATCTGTGTATCTTTCTTCTGCCAACCACTGGAACTGTTTCAAGTTCGGCAAGGAATTACCAACCTTGTGACCATTTCTGGAGTCCTTGAACTTTTCATGGATGCCCTTAGCCATATGATTTGCCTCATCTTGAGTTATAACGTGATCAACAACTTTAACAAAAGGAGAACCTAAAGCATAGTATTCTTTATTATCATTGTTTCTGAGACAATTTTCAACAGCTTTGTAGAACTTGAAACCTTTATCAGAAGGGGTTTTTTCTTGGAAGGATGCATCTTTGTAATTGGCCAATCTTGCTTGTGGATGGGGTTTCTTCATCAATTGTTTGGTTTCTGACAGTGGCAAACTAGAGGTGATTGGTTCATGTGATTTGTGAGACTTCATGATCTCTGCACTCAGATTGAGATCGAAGTGGTGAGTGAAAGGTGGCTGGGTCTATGTGTATGAAAACTGATCAAATGATCAAAGCTTAAAGATAAATCATGTTAAAGCCTAACTGTGAACCAATTTCTGAGCCATCACAGCGGTTCAGTTCGTCTGCTAACAACTGATAACCCAGCGGCTAATTCATTCAATTATTCCCACAAAAACGCGTTTTATAATTTGGATTTTCTTTGGTTTGTTTATTTACATTTGCCGCGTATCCATGACAACCACATGATATTATTAAATTGACTGTACACACTAGTACTATAAGGTCAGCAAACTATCTCTAGTAGAAAGTCATCTTCCCTTTCATTGCTTGGTCTCTGAAAATCTTACCCTGCACCTCAATCATGTTCTCAAACACAACATCAGCCTTATTCAAAGCATGTAAGACGTTGTAATGACAGCTCAAGTCGTATCGCTCCTTGATAATACGATCAATCTTATTGACAGAAACGGTTAGTTTATGAGCAGCGGCAATGTAACCGAAATAATTGGCATATGCACTGAGTCTCGTGAAATCGTCAAGGCATTCGGACTTGAGCTGTGGATATTTCACAGACATAGCACGATAATAGCGAGCAAATAAATGACAGTCGGATTCACAGTTGTACAAGAAATTAACATCAGTGACAGGCCCTTCACTTTCAATGAGGGCAGCAACGAATGCTACCGATATTTTATTCAACAACACGAAAAGTTGAGGCAATTCCTTAGGAACAGATTTGAGTCTGGAGAAGTTAATTTCATCAGCAAAAACCTTGGTAGCATGCAACCCTTTCTCATTCGTCAAGTCTCTATCAACACTGATGAGATCTTCATAGGTCAACACGCCGTGTGCAGGAACGCCAAACTTCAAGGCTTCTGAAGTGGAATGCCTGATTTCACGAGCGAAGTGAGCCTTCTCAGCGTCTGATATCAAGCTCAAGGTTAAAGTGGAGAGAAGCTTGAAGAAATGCTTGAATGTAATATGGAAGAAGTCTGGAATCACGACGCCTTCATGATTGGTCAAATGTTTCCAAGAACCAACGTTAGCTTTGATTTTACTAACGATCTGTGGCTCAGCGCTGAAATTGAACACTGCGACTTTCAACAGCTCAGAATCTTGTGAACCAGCATTGAGGGAAGTGTATCTGAAACCCTGGTTGATCAAACGGTCCAAATCATCGTTCAAAGGCGCCAAGAGTTCGTCCAAGGAAAAGTCAAACTGGGAACGTTGGTTTTCAATCTTTGGAATGATCATAGATCTGTGACGGTGCGTGGTCTTCTCTTGATTCTCTCCTAAAAGGTCACAGAATGTAATGTAGAAGCAGTAAAAACTTTGCCCCATACTCGCAGTAGTGTTAGTGCCTTGGATCTCATCACAGTTGACAACAATGTCCACAGTAGGAGTGTTGTAATAGCACTGATCTTCTTCACTTTCTTTCACTGATTTGGAACCATATTTGTCACTTGTTAATTTGGAAGTTCTGGCATTGAGCATGTATGGAGAATTGTAGAACTGTTTGAAATCTCTGCCTCGGATAATGTGGTGCGTTCTATCGATTTTGGTCTTTTTCTCATCAAATTGAGACATAGGTTTAGCTGGGAGCTTGCTTTTGTTCTGAATTTCACTTTGCTTCTTAGCGTCGAAGGCACTTAGGTTCAAAACGGAATGCAAAGTGGTTTCAAACTTGTTATAGATGTAATACTGGTTGTCTTTGCAATAGTTGATGTACTTGCAGTTGTTGCAGCACCAGATCCCGTCTTCTCTTTTGAGCTTCTTAGCACAGTAGCTGGTCCCTGATTCACACTGTCTGCAGATGTAAACTTTGAAACACATACCATACTCTTCTTCCTCTTGGATCAATCTGTTCATCATTTGTTCAAAATAGTTTCTTTTGTTGGTGGTCTGGTCGTTTGGCTTGTCACTGTTCAGATTCAAAGGATAATGTGGTTCAATTCCAGATGGAACAATGTCCTTATGCAGAGGAGGCCCCAACCAACTGTAATACTTGATATCATTGGAGCAGAAGATAGATGGGAACTTCTTCCCAGTTTGTCTGATGGCTTTATCGTCAACCAATCTCATTGCGGAATTGGCCATTTCAAACGTCATACGGCCATGACGGACACCGACTTGGATGGGAACTATAGTGCCTGCTTCATTGATACTCTTGTATATTTTGTTGTACTGTTTGGCAGCTTCTCTGAGAAAAATCCTACCTTCATTGGAAACATTGGCGGTATGTAAGTTTGGATCTTTGTAGTTGATGATCCTTGGATGTTTGTAGCCCTCTGCTTCCAGGTATGGTTCACACCTGGGTGTCAAAGACATGTGGTTCAATTGAATTAGGGGATAGAACTAGTACAGTGAACCTGAAGACAAGTAACACTGCTAGTTTATAATCAGCTACTTTCTTATGATTTTGTGCTGGCGGCTTTTACCAACTTCGCGTGCGCGTGGAAGGCCCCACAAAACGAAAAGTAAACAAATAATTTGCCGCCAGAGCTGAGAAGAAGGATAAGGATCACGTAGTACTTTATTAATATCCTTGTGTGGCCATTTATTGAACACTGGATCTCCAATAGTGAATACCACTGATGCTGAAATGAGTGACTCATGGCAAGATGGCATAGAAGAAAGCAGAGTGTCCACTGAAGATGTCAACGTTGAAGATGAATATCGTGATCCTTCAAAGGAATACAGTGAAGGTAAGTGTGATCTCCAGTTTCAACAGTTTCCACAACTTATAAGCTCCTCAAGTGTACTAACATTTTGCTTATACAAAGGTATCAGAGACATGGAGGCTCTTGGACTAGCAGATATAGGTGCTCTAGGCTCTTGGTCTGTATCGTCCCACAAACAAGGATCAGGGATCAAAGAGTTA
>JAKTWX010000196.1:0-15571 GCA_030582275.1 Waltiozyma pijperi
TCTTGCGTGGTACCTTGAAGCATATCCTTGGTGATTACGTGTACCCTGGCTCTAAGGAACCTGTCGTTGCCGGTACTTTGATGCCTGCTAACACCGACACTAACAAGTACTGGTCCTTAAGTGACAATATCTATAGATTCACCTATTCTAGTATTGTCAACTTCCAAGACGCTGGTATCCATACTGTCAATGAAAAGGTTGTCATTGACGACGTTGTCAGATCTACTGCTTTTATCTATGAGTATGTTAGAAACTTGGATGAATACTCTGGCCGTTAAGGGTGGTGAGAGTGGTCATACTGTTTGTTTGTGTTCTACAGTTTCTTTTTGTGTTTGCAATGTTGTTTAGTTAAATAACAGCTATAATTGTAACTCTTTTTCTTTCTCTTTCTTCAACTGTTTCAAGCAGAGATAAGCAGTCACCACAACAGGGGCCACGGCCTTGCCGAACCATGTAAGCAAAGGAACATTGGTACTCATCTTGGAAAAGTATCCCAAAACACAGATCTCCTTGGTGGTAAGAGTATCAACTGTGGCCAATGGCTCGATGCCATACTTTGCACAAAGCCTCTCAAAGCGTCTGTTCCAGGATCTGACCTTGCCTGGGCCGTAAACCAGAGCAGAGATGGAAGCACCAACCGGAAAGGCGTACAGTCCGGCAAATGTGGCAATGAAGGTGTCCCAGATTGTGTCATAAACAAAATCAACGATGAATGTCATTTTGTACTTAACGAGTTCTTTCTTCTTGGTGTTGTTCCAAGTGTGGCCCATGACGAAATGATATCGGTTGGCTTGATGTTCTTTAGGAATTCCCATAACCTCAATGAATGTTTGTTCGATTAACAACGGTATCGATAACCGGTCATTGAACAAATCATTAAGGTTGGAACCCAACATCGAGCAGAGACTTAGAATATAACCCGAACCTAATAAGAGAATAACTGCATTGATAAATATGCCTGGAAGCCCTCCAATGACCGACGCCGCTGTCATCAATACCACTGCCAATCCGAACAAGGCAACCATAGCCACCGAATCAACAGCGCCCAAGTCTAGTAACATCAATACAAATTGATACGATTGGAAGACTCTGAAACAACTGTAAGCCCACCTTAAGATGAACTTGATTTGGGTAATTCTTCGGTGAACGGTGGCTTTGAAGGACAGAATAAGAGACTTCACTTCGTCAATGACAAAGATATCGACCATGTTCTTTATGAAAGTTTCAATTATCCTAACCATGTCGCTTCTGTAGTCTTTGAAGGAGTAGGCACCAGCCTCCTGGTGTGGCTCTCTTCCGCCAAGCGAGTCCTTGAACAATGATGTCAGTATTTTGCATAATAAAAGGTGAGATGTAATTCAACGGTGTTAGGGGTATGTACCTTTGCCATCTTCTTAGCCTTGTGTCTCCTTTGTCTGGCATTCATGGTCACAGTTGTTGACTCCTTGACGCTGTTCCTCACTTTGGAAATCTTGCGTTTGACTGACTTTTTGCCCTTCTTCAGCTGCTTCTTAACTTTGAACAATGGACTAAAAACCACCGTTAGCCAAAACCAAAATATCTCAAAAGGATAAAGGAGTGAACCGAGGAGCCTTTTCAACAACTGGACAAATGGAGTTATAACAATCTCCATGACAGTACAAATGAGATTAAAGATAAAGGATCCCATTCGTCTAAGCATTGTGTGAAGTTGTAGTACTGGATGTGGTCTCTGGGTCTTAAGGAGAGTGTGTGTGTGTGTGTGTGTGTGTGTGTGACTCTGAATCTGTGTCTGTGTGTCTATGTGTGTGTGTATCTGTGGGGTCTGTGTGTCTGTGTCTCTGTGTGTGCTGCTGGTACGAGATGCTGTAAGATTGTGTGAGATGGTGGAATGTGGTAATCACATCATGTTAATTATCTTTGAAGGCGGAACTGTTGTTGTTGTTATCATTTTTTGACAATTAGTGGCAAAAATATAGCCATACAACATAACAATAGTTGTACAGCGGTTGAAGTCGCGATTCGCGACTAGCACCCTGCATGGACCTGCAGGTATAAGGAGTTTTTCGGGTTTTGCAGATATCTCGATTATGGGGCTAACTACTGTTCTCTCAAGTGAGTTGTCTATTATAAATGAGACGTCTACGGTCTGGAGGAATTATTATAAAAACCCAAGATGATTTTAGATTTTGAATATTCCTTATACTCAACTATCAACCTACTTTAAGATCAATATCACAAAAGCAAAATAAAATGAGATTCTACAAAGTTTTACTAACCTTAGCCCTACCAGGTGTTGGGTCTTTGCCACTAACCGAAAATGACACAGCTAGCGTCTCTATCAATGAATCACGTCCAGATACCTTATTCGACCAAGAAGAAATACAAAAATGTTCAGAAGGAATCGATGCTTTGAGCCTCCACACAGCTGAGTCAAACCAACAATGTCTTGATGACTATTTCAAAAAGACATACAAGGACGAAGCTATTCCTAAAGATTTAATTGTGGAGATCCAGAAGGGTGAAAGTATCATCCCGGGAGGTGTTCTTTACCGTCAACATGACATCAAATTCTTTGGGAGAGTTGGAGAGTTACTTAACAATATCAAAGTTGGGATCACAAAGGAACTTGGTTTCAACAATGCCAAGTTTGAAGTCCATGGTTTCGTAAGCACCGCCAATGAATTCCTCAACTCCACAATCCAATGGTTAGACAACAGAGATAACAAGATCAAAGCCAATACGGCAGACTCCAACATCACAGTTGATGCTCAGAACTTGGTGATAATCTTACGGGAGACCGTCATGACCACGAGACGTCGTTACTTGATCACCGTGAAGCACGAGCACGGCATGATGTTCAACTTGGACAACTTCTATGATTCGCCAACTGTGTCAGACTTGATCACAACTTTTGATAACGAGACACACAGACACTTCTTACAGGACTACAACTCTGATAAAACAAGCAGAAAGGCCGCCTTCTACAACCAATACAAGTTAGGATGGCCTTTGGTCCCTATCACGGACAGCAGATACAAAGTGTTGAACGCCTGGGTTCCGGGTCTAGGATACACTTTTGAGATCAACCACAACGTCAAATATCTACGTACTTTGGCGTACAATATCAAGATGACTTACATCCCAACCGGCTATGGCGAGGGTGTCATTTACACAAGAGTGGATTTCTACCATGACGGGATGTTCCCTTGTCTTTTCGAGTGTAAACCGGTCACTCCAAAGCCATATCCTGGGAGAAGGTTTGATCCGGTTAGGAAGTTGTTTGGTCAGAATCCTGACGAGTTCTAGACGTGGAGTTTGATGTTATGTATAGTTACTAGCTGTAATTTTGATATATTATTCCTTTAAGTGTTAAAAACGTCCGCGAATTCTTCGCGGCCCCGGAATTGATTTTGGGTTCCGAAGTTCGAAAAAGTCAAATTGGTCGTAGAACCAATATTTTGTATGTAGCGCGACCAATTTTTAAAAATGCATAACGCCTCTACTCGTAGCACCCCCATGTGCAATCCCTAAGTTTAAGTAATGAAATTTACACGTTGTTGGATGGTCAAATCAATGATGTTACTGCAAGCTCAGTACGTATAATATACCTGATCAATATGTAAAAGTTCGTAAAGGAGGACACTTTTCTCATAATTGTGGAAATACTGTATCCTTAGCTAAACTTCACGGGTCCGCCTTTCTCCAGCTATTAGCTATTAGCGCTTAAGTTGTACGTACATAATATTATAGACATTTTCCAAAACCATTGCCATCAATTGTAATATTCAGCTGATATATACAACTAAACATGGCCCAAACTGAGCCTCTCATTCTGTTCAAAGACATCAGAGACACTATCTTTCCCTTCATTCTCCTCCATGGTTTGAATGCCCTTAGCACGACATAAAGGACATGAATTTTTACCTTGAACTAACCATTCATCGATACAATCTTTATGAAAGAAATGTCCACAGCTTGTCAACTTACGGATTCGTTCTGATGATTGATACCCAGAGAGACAAATCTGACATTGATTTGATTGGGAAACTGTCAAACCACCGCAAGGCAAAGTAGCTGAAGTTGTTGTATCTTCATCATTCACCATATGAGCTTGATAAATCTCATCTTCATGCTTCTTCAATTCGTCCTTACTAACCACATTGACAGACTTAACGTCTCCTAATAACTCTTGTAATCTTAACAATTGTTCATAAGTTGGTGAAGAATCAAAATCTGCGAATAATGTAGGCAATGTTAAGATTGGGTGTTGTGAGGAGAAACTGTTCCCAATGATAAAAATCACCCATGAACGAGCATTGTTTGATGAGTCCTCTGATGGAGTTTCCATGGATTCGGAATCAGAGTTATCAGGGTTCCCAAGCACAGATCTGACACCTATTATCAGCACTGGGACTTGTGCCGGTTCACCTGTGGTTTGCGGCTGTGTCTCATTACCATTGTTATTATCAAATCTGAAAGCTCTGAAAAAGGACATTTCTTCTTGTTCTCCTTCTTCATATTCATTACCGGTCCGACTTCTTAACAACTCCTCAATTAACAAATCTCCTGTCCTTAACCCATCAACGAACTCTTCAAAAGTGGTATCATTCCCAGCACTGTTTCTATTGCTCTCTTCATTGTTATCAAATCTTCTACCGTTGAAAGTACCTGAACGAGACCCACTAACCGTTAATAAACTGTGTACCGTGGAGACAACAGCCAGATCTAACAGTCTTGAAAGCATCTCCACTTGATGTATCAGAGTCATTTGAGGATATCTGATATCTCCATCCAAGTCTTGTTCATTTTCGTCGTCGTCGTCAGCTTCATTAGCGCCAGCTCTTGAGGAGTTCAATATGTTTGAAGATGCAGATGTCATGGTGTTTCTAAGTTGATGTTGGTGGAGTAGATCAGATGCAAAGGAAGCCAGGTTCTGTAACAAGCCGTTTCTTGTAGTTTGGGTAATTGGTTCAGATAATATTGGACTAGTGGCGTTATCCATAGCTGCACTGTTGACTTGGAAACTCTCAAGACTGGATGAAGAAGGGGAAGAAGAATGAGCTGAGGTGGCGACTCTAGATCTTAATGAAGGATGCACTGGTGGTGGCGGTGGTGGGTTCATAACTGGTTCGTAAATGTAGGATGTATCTTCATTATATTCTGACGGATCTGAAGAGATGTAGCCATGGTCTTCTGTAGATTCGAGTTGGGTTGAGCTTTGTTCTTCTGGGATCGTGACAGTTTCATTGATCGATGAGCTTTGAGTGGATAAATATCTATCATCGCTCCTTTCATCTCTATTAGATGAGGATCTATCTCTGCGTCTTGATCCAATCAAAGACCGTAAAGACCTAGGTAGAAGTCCACTGAGAGAATTGCCTTGCTCAGAGGTATCAACAGCAGCAGCAGCAGCAGCAGCAGTAATGTCTCTTTTCTGTCTTCTACTTCTTGATGATTGTTGTTGAGCTGTTAAAGTAGAAGCAGAAGATCGTCTTCTCCTCGCCCTTTGAGTCTGAGATTGCAGATGTGAAGAGGCGAAACTCAGAATATCATTTCCTTGTCCTTCCAATTCCAAGTCTTGATTATAGCTGCGAGGTTGGTTTGTGGGCTGATGTCTTGATGCTGTGGTTCTTTCGGTCTTAGTGGACGAGGCAGATCTTATGGAAGACACTTGAGACAGAGATTGAGAGTTGGGTCTTGAAGTTTGTTGCCCCATTGTGACTGTGAGACTGGATTGATCTAGATCGGATTATGGTTCTTCAGTTTAAGCGTTGGAGGTATGATGTTTAGTGAAATGTTTGTGAAATTTCTGATTCTGTTCAAGCAGAGATGAAAGCAACTGGTTCGTATACCGAATACAAGTTGTAAGTTTCCCAAATTTTAATAACCGCATAGCCCAAAGACGGGCAAAGGCCAAAGCTGCTTATCTGCCTGAAACAGCGTATAGCCAAATCAAGCTATGTGTCACTATGTAATTAATTTGCGTCATACCGTATACGACAATAAGGGGGTCCGCGAAATTGGCCAAATCAGGAAACATTGGCTGTCAGGTTTCAACGGGTCGTTGGGTTTACCATTACCAAATTCCAATTTCCAAATAACAACCTTCGTACTACAAACACAATAGGTTCACAGTAATCTAATTAAGACTTCACTTTAGCTTTGCGAAATCAAGCAAACCGCTTGTTAATTTTGATATAGCGAAAAATAGAATCAAATTCAGATAAATTATCGACTAAAGTTTGATGATGAAAGTTTTCGTGATCACGTGAGTCTCCTGTAGAGCAGGCACGGTTCCACTTATGGACAACCTTCCGGGAACTATAACTCGCTTCTATGGCCAAGTTGGTAATGCGCCACACTAGTAATGTGGCGATCGTCGGTTCGACTCCGACTGGAAGCAGTGTTTTTTTTGTTTCACCAACAAGTTCAAACTTCAAAGCAAAACATCCTTCTCCTCCGCGAACATCATGCGTGCGTTATCATGGAATTTAGAATCATCGCGTAGCGTGAGATCAAAACAGCGATATAATTCTTTTGGTATATTTTATTAGATTCAAGCTTTTTTTTTCACATGAAGTTGTCATCTTCTCTCTGACAAATCATAAATCATAGGTCTAATTATTCAAGAGAACATTCAATACCAATTATTTTTGCAATATTCATCATCCTCATCATACTACATTATTATGCTTCCCATTGATCTCAACCGTCTACTAATCACATTTTTGTTAATACTCAGGGGCAGCTGTACTGAAGCTGTAGAACCTCTAAGCGTAATAACTCAAGACTTGATACCTTTTCTTGATGCTGAATCACTAGAGATACAGCCAATAGTCACATCTACGAAAACTGTCACGCGAGATCTTGGTTCAGAACTTGAACATGAGGATACGCCCAGTCGTACAACTACCACCACCACTACACATACAGATCACTATAATTACGTGCCCAACAAAGCTGTCACCTTGTTGGATGATATTCCAGCTAATCTACTTGAACTCTTTGCAGACAAAAGCAGCAGCAGTAGCAAAACTGTGGACACGGCAAGCTCAGAGACCGCCCCACGGTTACCAGAAGCACAAGATACAACACCCCCAGAAATAGAGACAGACATACACGCAGATCAAAAGGCAGCGGCAATTCTCACCGCTGAGCACACCAACGTCAATGAGGAGGACACTTCAAAAATAGATATCCCACAGCTATCCAATACGTCAAACAAGAGCTATGAATTGAACGGGAGCAGTTTCTTGTCATTTGAAGAATGGAAGAAGGCAAAGATTTCCTTAGAAACACAGAAGAAACTCCAGCAACAGCAGCAACAGAACAACCTCATCGCTAACAGACCAACACCGCAAACTCCAAAGGTCGTCTTAGGAGAAGAGATGGAAATCGATATCTCCAACTTCTTCCCAACGAACAAAGAACCAGAAGGGAAGATTTACAAAGATAAGTTCAACTATGCCTCTTTTGACTGTGGTGCTTCCATAGTGAAGACCAACTCAGAAGCTAAGAGTGCCACATCGGTGCTATTCGAGAACAAGGACTCTTACATGTTGAACCCATGCAGTGCAGCCAATCAATTCGTCGTTATTGAGTTATGTCAAGATATCTTAGTTGACAGTGTTGTTGTTGGTAATTTTGAATTCTTCTCTTCAACGTTCAAGGAGTTCCAGATCTCTGTCAGTGAGACTTTCCCCGTGCAAAGCTCAAGCGATTGGAAGAAGTTGGGGGTTTTCCAAGCTAAGGATGTTAGAAACTTCCAATCCTTCAACATTACAAACCCTATGATCTGGGCCAAATATGTCAGATTGGAGTTCTTGGATCATTACGGCTCAGAGTACTATTGTCCTCTGTCCATTGTCAGAGTCCATGGCAGAACTATGATGCAAGAGTACAAACAAGAAGAGGCCCTACAGAAATCACAAGAACTAGTTCTGGAGAATGAAGTGCTCGACCAGAACAGAGACGAAGCAGACACTATCTTGGCATTAGACCCAATTGACGAGTGTTACGACTATCTTCAGAACAAGGACAACACCTCGGCGGTGGATCGAACTGGCAAAGCAGAGAGATGCGCCTATGATATGGACAACAACATAACCAAGCTGTTGAAGGGCATTGAATTCGACGAATGTTCTGTCTCTTTGCCACAGCTGAAGTTTGAACAGATCTTCAAAAACTTCACGAACACCGCTAAATGTGAGCCTGTCTCGTCCAAGCACACCTCCACCACAGTGTCAGCTCCATCCGTTCCGTCTTCAACTGGGACTCAAGAATCCATCTACAAGAACATCATGAAGAGATTGGGGTTATTGGAGGCCAACGCAACGTTATCGGTGCTTTACATTGAAGAGCAAAGTAAGATGATCTCAGAGGCGTTCACCTCGTTGGAGAAGAAACACTCAGCGAACCTGGAAAGTATCATCAAGACATTCAACGAGACAATCACAGCGGAAATCAGCAATTTCAATAACATTTTCCAATTCTATCAGAAACACACTGCTGATTTATTCCAAACTCAAGTTGCAGAGAGAGAACAATTCGTCACCGCTACAGCTGTTAAGATCAAAGATCTAACTACACAGTTGAAGTCCCAGAAGATTTGGAACTTTGCCAACACTGTGGTGTTATTATTGATCGCTGTTTACCTCCTGCTGACAAGACCTGTTGATTTGGACATGGACGACGAATATGAAACCTTGGAGGGTCCACAAAGGTACAAATCTCCAATTAGAAGAACCTTTGCCGGTTTTTCTCGTTCAAGATCTCCAATGACTCCAAAGCCTACGCCGTCGTCTTCTTCCTCTGTTTCTCCTTCTACTTCGTCAGTTAATGTTGAGTCTCTACATCATACACATATCAATACCCCAAGCAAGAGAGCAAGCAGCCCACTGTCTTCCACTGCTTCAGACCTGTCAAATAGAGACCAAAGACCATCCCTTCAACAAAGAAGAGTTGTTCTTTCTCAAAGAAGTTTAAACACCTCAAATCCAAAGTTGAACTCGTCTCGCTTGATCAAAGAGCAAACACTGTCCCTGACTGATGATGATGACGATATTGAAGGAGGAGGTTATGATCAAATCATCGATATTCCGTTGACTCCAAGAGATACCACTGATGAAGAGTCCGAGAAT
This sequence comes from Waltiozyma pijperi, assembly GCA_030582275.1. NCBI lineage: Eukaryota > Fungi > Ascomycota > Saccharomycetes > Phaffomycetales > Wickerhamomycetaceae > Waltiozyma > Waltiozyma pijperi. Next base: position 9,123 of record JAKTWX010000196.1, read on the forward strand.
GAAGATCCATCTGGTAGTTATAAACTATAGACCCAATGTCGATCATTACAAATAATAATTATAATATTCTAATTTGAAGATATTCTAATATACAATGTGATTCTGATGTGTATCTAATTCACAAGCTTATTACTCATTTCTAGCAACACAATAAGCATCAGAAACCTCAATGGCTTCATAAGTCCCCTGCAAACTAGTCAGCACTCTATACTCATAGGCGTAGATCTCGTTAACTGTGTGAGTTTCCACCACTTGAGACTTCTTCTTACCTCTCTTAACTTCGACTTCCTCCGTTCTAACATAGGTGAGACTGAAAGGAGGTGTACCTTCAAAGGAGAAGATGATCTCCGCTTGGTCGCCCTCATGGATATCTTGGATGATAGTATCACCTTGAGACACTTCCACTGATGGGATTTGATGGATTTGGATGGTCAACTTATCACGAGACTCTTTATTCTCAGCCTTGGTGAAATCAACAACACAATTGGACGAAGAATCTTGAACAGATTCAATGGAGATCAAACCTGGGTCGGAAGCCAATCTAATGAATTGAGAAGTATGTTCCACGGATTTCAAACGCAAATCGTTAAAACTGTACTCGATGGTGAATGGAGAAGTCCCTGTCAATTGATAACCGATGTGATCACCAACACAGTAATTAGTGGCTGGATCTATTTGGTTGATCTTTGGTGTGTCTGTGATGGAAATCGAGATGTAATTGTTAGCTTCGTCAAAGTTCTCATTGATACAACCGTCTTTGTCCACGATCTTCGAAATGGAAATGACATGGTTTCCTAACTTCAACCCACGATAGAGTTCCTTTAATTGAGATTCGGATGAAATGTTTGGCAATGTGACCAACTCTGACTTGGACGAACTTTCATGGAAAATCTCAAAAGTGACAGTGTAGGAATCCTGGGAGTTGAAGTTCACTTTGATTGGTTCTAATAAAGACTTCTCCAATAAGTTCGTGGTACATGTCTTGAACGTGGATCTTTGCTTTTGGAATGTCGCCTTTGGAGAGTTAGACACTTGCTGCTTGACAGTGATTGGCTCAATTCTGTGGTTGATCTTAGCAAGGTCGGCCTTACTGTAGAGAGCATCGTAGATACCTGTGATCAAGTACTTGTACTGGCCACCTTTACCATTCAACAATCTGATAGAGGCAAACTTGGTGGCAACCGAGACGGTGTCGGACTTCTTTTCACCGTTTGGATAAACCACAGAGTATTCAATCATGAAAGGTGGAGACCCGTGCAGTTGCAGCTCAATAGAATCTTCGTGGTATTGGCATACACCTGGTTTCTCAAAGACATTTTCTTGGATCTTGGCAACATTGCTTTGTTCAGCTAAGCTTAAAGATGGCTTGTTATGGTAATCGACTTCGAACAGGTCAACATTGGTGACGATGCCAGAGCAGCTTGAATCACGGACAGAGACCAATCTGTAGAAACCGGCCTTTGCGACATCAATGGTAGTCTTGTGAGAATTGACAAAGTGCTTTTGATGCTTAGAGATCACAGTCTTGTCCTGGTCCAAGTATTCGTATTCAATATGGAATTGTCCTTCACCCAAGATTCTAATTGGTAGCTCAACAATCTCACCTTGCTTGATAGTTGCCTTTGTAACACCGTTATTGGTACCGAATTCAACGGAAGGAACATCTCTTCTGACCTTAATGTTGGCGTCGGCACCGTTCAAACTGACAGAGCAGCCAGATTGGTCCTGGACGTTGGTCAAAGACACGAGATACTCACCACCTTGCTTGAACTCAGGAGTGATGATCTCCAATTTGTTCTGCTTGATGTCCTCCAAAGTGTAAGAGTGTCTCTTGTTGGTTAAGGTTTCAATGAGATCGTATTGTAACTTGAATGGTGCTTCACCTCTAAATTGGACAGGAACCTTACCCTTGGAACCAAGACAAAGGGCCTTGTTAGAGTGAATGTTGTGGATCTCAGCATTTGGCTTGACTCTCATGGAAGTGGTATGAGTGTATTCCGAAGCTGGAGTTAGCTCGATTGGATTCAAGTACAAGCTATCTTTCAAAGAAGTGAAAACAATCTCGTAGTGGCCCTCAGTGGTTGGCTCATAAGTGAATCTGTATCTGGTACCTTGAGAATGCATAGTCTTGGATTCTTGTTGATACTTCTGGCCATTCACAACACGGTAAACCTTTTGCTGGAAGGTGAAAGGAGGAGAACCAGTGAATGCCAAGTCGAAAGTCAAACCAACTTGGCCAACACATGAGTCAGTGATTGGTCTTGAATGAACGGCCAATTGAGGGACCACAGGGATAGAAAGCGAGATCGACGATCTACCGGTGATAATAGTGGAACAGTACTTGGACTTGACAGACAACAAGGTGTAAGTGCCCGCCTTGTTGACAGGATATTCTTCGTCGGCTGAGTTGAAAACATGCTTGATGGTTTCAGTTTGGGATTCGTCTTCATTGACGAACTTAATCTCAGCTTCAAACGGAGCAGCATCTTGCACATTCTGGTCAAAGGCTAGGTACAATGATTTCTTGGTAGCAGCGTTCATGTTAGCCTTCTCAGCCAAGTGTAATTTTGGCAAATCGTGGACATTGAAGCTGTGCAAGAGATCGAACTTTCTTAACATCTCATCTTTGCCTTCGAAATTGTCCACAAAGTTCATAATGTTGCCTAACCCATCAACAATAGCTTCGATCTTGTAACTGTAATCACCCACCTCTTTGATTGGGTTTTCAAGCTCGACTTCGACGGTACGTGGTTTGGCCCACGATAGATCCTTCAACTGCTCCTTGCTAAACTGCTTTGATGGCACTTGGTTCAACAATGGACTCTTGAAATAAGCCGGTTGCAAAGATTGGTCATCGAATTGCTGCACATCACGGTTAACAAACTTCTTGTACTTCAACTTCAAAGGTGGCACACCCTCAATGGTGAACTTGATCGAGTCCAAGTCGCCAACACACTTATTCTTTGGCAATTCGTTGATGTGGTTGATCTCAGCGGTTGGGCAGTTGGAAACCACCAAAGTTGAATAGTAATTTCTCAAGCCTAAGAACTTGGAGTCTAGCACCTGGTTGATCTGGTAAACACCGGTCTTTGACACTGGCAGGTTCAAGTAGTGAATGTTTGGACCTGACACGTCATCTCTCAAGTACAAATCGTTGAGGTTCTTGGTGTTGAACTTCTTGATTTCCTTCTTGGTGTAGTTCAACAAAGTTGCGACATTGGTATCGAGATCCAAATGCTTGATCTGTAAGAAATCAATCTCAGAGGTGGAGTTGAATCTGATTGGAACGTGCACTTCGTAATTCACAGAGTTCGTTGGTAAGCAGAAGCTTTCATGGAAAGGATTCAAATTGGCAGTGTTCTCAGGAAGAATCTTGATAGTGTGAGACCCTTTGAAATGTTTGGAAGGCTCATATTTGACATTGGCAGTGGTACTACCCAAGACAGTGAGGTCCTTTTCATTGATCTTCTTCCACGCAGCCATCAAGAGTGTGACTAGTGGGAAAGATAGTTCACTAGCTAGGAACACGTTGAAGACAAAAATGGCAATGATCTGTAAGATGACAATTGGCTTTCTGAACGTCAAAGATGGGATTCTCAATGCTGGTAAGAAGTAAAGAAACCCAGATTCATAAAAGAGATATTTGGAAAGGAAATTGAAACTTTGACTTTTTATCCCTAAAGAGGAGGAGATTGGTAGGTTGTTCTTCAATAGTAGCAAATCGTAAAGCTTATAACCTTGGATTATCATAAAAAGCGCCACTAGGAATAGTTTCTGTGAGCTGACATCTAGCACTTCTGAAGGTATGAGTTGTGAGGAAGATGGGAATACCCTCTTAGGTTGACGAGCTGGTTGTTCTTTCTGTTGTTCTGATGGTTGTTTTTCTTGTTTGAGGGAGGAATCTAAAGTTTCTTGGGATCTTAATGCCTCTTCTTGTTGATCTTGTAGTTGTTGTTTGATTAATCTTTCACGAAGAGACATGGGCGTCCCTGGATGACCAACAGGTTCCCCATATATCTCAGTAAGTCTTTGTCTTCTGGATCTTTCCATTGTGAGAAGGAGATTGACTTGAAAGTGATGGACGGTTAAACAGGTTCAAACGGCGGCGCTTAAACTTTTATATAAACAACCCTTCAAAGGTAAACCAGTTTGTTAGATCTGGTCAATTATTTTTTTGAGAACAAAACAAGGAGAAATGTGTGGCGCTTACCAGAGTAAATGTCAGTAATGGCCTAAATAGGAAATTGCCCCCGAGAGCGGTATATTGACCGTGGGGAAATGACAGTCGTGCTATGAAATTTGGAAGTTGGCAGGAATTGTGTGGAGATTTGATCAAAGGCAAAAAGACAAAAAGGCTGTGGGCATCACCCAACTATACCATATTACACGCCGCTTAAACAATTACTCCAATTAATATTTAACATTTACACCCTTAATTCGCTTACAACTGTTGAAATTTTCATTGGTAAACGAGAACAGCTCTGAGATCTCATTTTCCATATATCTTTTAGCAGCTAAACTAACTAATCCAATAACTGTCACATTTGGAGCGTGATCAAACAGCCGCCGAATGAATCAGACCAACAAAGGGTAATTTCTTGACAACATTGAAACATTGAAACACTGAAACAGAATACAGTTAGTCTAGAGATACTATCAAACCCAATTATTACACTATCATCGCCCTTCCATCATGACAACGACAAATAAGATGACGTCTTTATACAACATAGCAAAGAAATTTGCAACTTTCATAGGGCCTGGTATAATGATCTCAGTGGCCTACATGGATCCAGGTAACTATTCCACATCAGTTTCAGCAGGTGCCAATTACCAATACAAGCTTCTCTTCACGGTTTTCATCTCCAATATCTTTGCTGTGATCTTACAAGTTCTTTGTATCAAATTGGGTTCTGTTACAGGTTTGGATTTAGCTGAGAATTGTAAAGTTCATCTACCGAAATGGCTGAACATCATACTTTACATCCATGCTGAGTTGGCCATCGTCGCTACGGACTTGGCTGAGGTTGTGGGGACAGCTATTACTTTGGAGATTCTATTCGGTATTGATATCGTTTACGGTGTGCTTATCACCATTTTAGATGTCTTGGTGATTTTGTTATTCTACAAACCTGAATCCAATTCAATGAGGAACGTTCGTGCTTTTGAGTTCTTTGTTGGCCTTTTTGTCCTAGCTACGTGTGTTTGCTTTGGTATTGAATTGTGCAAGATTGATGTTCAAGATCCATGGGAGATCGCCAGAGGTTATTTGCCATCCACGGCTTTATTAGAAGAAAAAGGGTTGTATTTGTCATTGGGGATCTTGGGTGCCACGGTGATGCCACACTCATTGTATCTTGGTTCATCCATCGTTCAATCCAGAATCAAAGATTTCGACTTGAAACATGAATTCAAATCGACAGAATCCAGCTCATCCAAACCTTCAATCCATGCATTAAGACATTGTCTCAATTATTCATACGCTGAATTGATCATCTCTTTGTTTCTCGTCGCTACTTTTGTCAACTCTTCCATCCTTATAGTGTCAGGGGCCACGTTATACGGTAGACCAGATGCCGATGATGCGGATTTGTTATCGATTTATGAGATGTTATCCAAATACATCTCGCCAGCTGCAGGTCTTGTCTTTGCTCTAGCAATGTTATTCAGTGGGCAAAGTGCTGGTATTGTGTGCACTATGGCTGGGCAGATTGTCAGTGAAGGGTTCATCACGTGGTCGATCTCTCCATGGGCTAGAAGATTGATTACTAGAATGTTGGCTATCATACCTTGCTTCATAGTCACACTGTTGTTGGGTAGAAAGGGTATTGCTGATATTTTGAATTTATCACAGGTGATTTTATCTTTGATCTTACCTTTTGTTTCAGCTCCTTTGATTTATTTCACTTCTTCCAGTAAGTTCATGACCGTGGAGGTTGATTCATTGAGTGAAGAAACCACATCTGGACAATCCTCAGGTTTACCTAGAGATGAAACACATCCTTTGATACCTTCAAAGAAGACTTGCAAAGCTGAAGATTTCCGTAATGGTTCTATCTTGACTACGGTGTCTGTCCTGGTATGGGGGACCATTGCTTTCTTTAACGTTTACTTGGTTGCCAGTTGGCTTTTTGGTAAAGTTGATCATTTGTGACTCTGATCTTGTTTTGAGAAGATTATTTTTAAGAGTTGTATTACTTGATTAATTAATTAGCAGTAGTAATTATAAAACTATAAGTCAGCGAAGTAAAGAAAGTAAAGTCGTAAAAGTCGTGAAAAGTTGCGGCATATGTATAGCTGCAATGAATATAACCAGCTCAGAAATCTGAAGTCATTCTACCAGATTGATAAGCCGATTGACGTGATTTAGAAGCCAAAGGAGAAGAGTTTGGCATCTCTTCATCATAATCGGATTCTTCGTTTGCACTGACGTCAGATAGCTGCTGCTG
>JAKTWX010000197.1:0-13890 GCA_030582275.1 Waltiozyma pijperi
TTTGATCTCTTGCACGGTTACATCTTGGTTAATTTCCCCCCAAGATTTAACAATTCTGACATCTTCCAAAGGTTTATTAGTTCTCTCAGCAACATCAACCATCTGGACCTTCTCCAAGATCAAATCTAACCCTTCAACGACTTGCCCAAACACCACATGTTTCCCATCAAGCCAATTGGTGATAGCGGTGATGATAAAGAATTGAGAACCATTAGTATCAGGACCAGCATTGGCCATTGACACTCTCCCAAGGACATCATGTCTAATTTCAAAGTTCTCATCTGCGAAAGATGTCCCATCGTATATGGATTTCCCACCAGTACCAGTACCCTTTTCATAATCACCACCTTGGATCATAAAATCTTTAATAATACGATGGAAAATGGAATTTTCATAAGTTGGTGTATCAGGCGTTGCTGGATCGTATGGTGTCGTTGCGATGGTGTAGAAGTTCTTGACGGTTTTAGGAACAACAGAACCGAAAAGGGCAATCTTAATCGTACCTAGTGGTGTTGTACCATGAGCAAGGTCAAAATATACGAAATGTGTTTGAGGGATTTGTGATTCATGATCAGTGTGAATTGGATTGGCTGAGACTTGTTTCAACGTTATTGAGAAGACAGAGAAGAGCGTCACTGTGCTTAGTAGTAGAGCAGATATACCAGTGAATGGGTGTGATAGCTTCATTGTTTGAGTTAACTCTTTAAAACATAACTTAGTAGAGAAAAGTAGTTGATCAGTTCCTTGATAACCAAACATTTAAATATTCAATTGACAATTGACAACCACAATGTTACTGATTCGCGAAAGGCGGCTCGGCTGATAAGGAGCCAATATTTTGACCGTCAATCTGCCATTTGGTCACATGACTAAAGCTAGTTACTTTTAAAACAATTTACAAACTATAATATTAGATCTAGAGGTTTTATACACAAGTGCGTAGGCAATTGATTAGCCAACTATTAAGCTTCACTGATACCGTGTCTCTTCTTTCTGTCAAAAGGTTCATCCAAGAATCTCATAACTCTTTGTAAGGAGTTCTCAACTTCGCCTTTAGTTGTGTTATTCTTCTCTTGTTCCTCCTTAGCTTCTTCTTCAACACCGTTCAAGGAGTTACCAAGGTAGAAGTTTCTCTGGAAGAAAGAGGCCAAGAATGGGATGATTGTCAAGATCAAAGAAGCCAAGAAGATATAGTACAAGACGTCATTGTAAGACTTGATGATAGCTTTTCTTTCAACGGATTCGTAAGGCAATTCATGAACCAAAATAATATCGTTGTAGTATTCAAGGACTGTTGTTTCGTTCCATGATGGCAGGTTCTTAGCCATGTAAACAGGCAACTTGTTTTGCCAGATAGCAGTCGCGACAGCAGACCCAATAGATTGACCAATAGAAGACCATAGAGACAAAAGTGAGATGATCATAGCGGTCTCTTGATGAGGAACCGAAGCCTGGGAGTTGACTTGTGACCCCACAACAGAACAAGCGCCACCAATACCGATTAAAATCTGTGTCCAAACAACAGCAGCTGTCGTGGCATGTTCATTACGAGCCCAGAATGTGATCCCCATAGAGGCAACTTGTAAAGCCAACCCGAAACATTGCAAGTATTTAGTACGGTGTGTGTATCTCATGATAACACCAATGACAACACCAAAGAAACAAAGACCCATAGTCAAAGTGTTGTTGAAGTAAACCCAGTTTTGGTAGCTCCAGTCAAATATCACGTAGACAAAAGAGGAAAAGAACAGCAATCTGATCATCCCTCCTAACTGATAGAAGAAATCAATGCAAACAGCAGTCATGAAGGTTCTGTTGAGTAGAACTTTCTTGGACATTGAAGGATACTTGGCAATCCAAAGCTCATAAACGGAGTAGACAACCAGCAATACACCACCAACAACAAACATAGCGATCAAAGAAGGATTCGAGTACCCGCCGATAGCAGTGTTGGTCAAAGAAAAGGGTAATAGTAGTAATGACCATCCAAACCCTAATAGCAACAACCCAATGAAGTCAGCCTCTTCCAAATGTCTCCAGATGAAACCCATCCATCCGGAACCTTCCATGTCCACACTGTGATAAACGTAACGGTCCTCACCGCGAAGCTCTAGCTCGTCCTTTTGGGCCTTCTCTTCAAGGTAATGCATCCCATAGATGACAGGAGACATTAGTACAGGCATCAAAATGGCAAACATACCGTACCCCCATCTCCATTGTCCTCTGTTCAAGAGAGCCTCAACGATCTTAGCAGTGAACCAAGTGTTAATCACATAAGGAGAACTCAACAACCCGTACATCAACCCACGGTATTTCAAAGGAGTGATATCCGCTGTGATGACATCGTTCAACAACAAGATTCCAGAGTTACCAACAGACATGAACACAGTCCCGATTATGTAAGCGGAGATATGAGAAGATGAAGCGGTTACTATGTGCCCCAAAGTGTAGAAAACCAGGATAATAGCATAAGTGATTGGTCTCGAAGTGATATCGGAGATTTTGGAGATCATTGGTCTGCAAACAGACGAGATGATCGAGCCGGCAATCTCCACGGTACCCAACATTGAATGATGACCAAAGTTCGACGTGGCATATGGAGCATAAGAGTAAGACGTTGAAGAGTCCAAGGCGGAGACCCAGGCACAGATGATTAACAACGCACAGAAGGTAAGACGAAGATGGTTCCCCTTTGAAGTGTTGTCCATTTGGGACTTGACGGCTTCCATTCTGGCGACACCACGGGATTTATAAATCTCTGAAGAAGACTTGGCCTTGGTTGTTGAGGAGGAGTCTTCTTCCTCATTGTCGACGTACTTGTCGTCCTTAAGTGAAGAGGAGTACGTGTCCTTCTCTTGAAAAGTTGGCTGTCCGACTTCTGGTGCAGTTGACATGGTTGCAATGACAGCTGGGCCTGGATCAGTAACTAAAGTTGAAAGAAAGGAAACAGGTGTTACCTTTGTTAGTTCGCACGATGATGAGGAACATCAAGTGTTTTTATATCTCATCACAATTCTTGATTCGTATGGTATGATTGGTAAGAAGCTTGAACTTTATGAATAATTTAACGAGGTACATAATAGACTCATATAGATCGAGAATCGTAATTCAATGCAGACGTTTCAGTCACCGGGGTCCGGACTTTTGCGTCTTGCATCTAATTCATTAGCGTTAAAACATTCCAATTTCGGGTGTTAAAGTCGAAAGTTATCATGCTAATATTGATGTAGCTGCCGGTGTTGACGTTCATAATTATGAACCATGCAAGTTGTTGGAACCAGTCATGACTCATCGTGTCGAAGTGAGCAGCTCTAGTATTGATCTTCTAAGTAGTAAGTTCTATGTTGAATGGGGTGTGATTCATCATGAGATCTCCAGATCTTAATTCATATACTTGCAGCTAATTAATGTTAATTGACATACTTTATCAATTGTTATTTGAATTTTAGTTGCGCGGCTCCCAAAAATAAGCCGTATAGGCTTTAACATGCATGGCTGACAGTTGGTCGCCGTTCTCCGCTTCAACATATATCCGAAGGTAAGTGAAACGCGTTTCGTATAACTTTTCCATCTCTGTAGTCGGAGCTGATGATAACTTCGAAGAGGTTAGGATAGACAAGGAAATAATCCACTTGAAATCAGGAAGAGAATTGAAAATATCAGGGTGTAATATTCGTTTTGTTTTCCAGCGGTTCACATGATATGAATTATAGCTTTGAGGTTATAAATTTCTTTTCTTGGCTGTCTTTCGCGTCTGCTCCATAAATTATAATTCCGATTAATTCTAGCTACAAACTACATGCAGAAGTCTGCATATTTTAGCTTAAATAGAGTACAAAGTTCAAACTTCAGAGAAGTTCGGGGTTTCGGGATTCAGTTTTATCTGACCTTTGAATATTTCAAAGATAAACGCCGAATCTACATCCCAAAGCTGTTGCTTGGAAGAAATCAATCAAAATAAAAGGATTGTTACTATATCTATCTCGTCGGTGAAACTTGTAATTCCGAATATCTTGGAATTATTCAAAAAATTCAGCACACCTAGGCTCCAAGACAAATTTGAAATTTCAAGCAGAAAGACATGCATTAACCCGCATATGCTCTCGTTCAGGATCGCGTCCAGGAGATCGATGCCCAGAGAATTTGCGTTACCTGAACTTTGAAGCTGTTTGGAGTCTTCATGAATTTGTTTAATTGTCTCTCTCCCATACAAGAGCTTCCAATAGCCAGATAAATCATGTATATTAGCGTAAGTTGACAGTTGTAAGACACCTCAACTGCCCGTATATTAGACGATAATGCCAAATCTAGATGTAAGATCTACCATACTAAGGCTGTTTGTTACTTTAACGTAGCCACAGAATTGTGATAAGTTGTCACTAATTGAGGCCGTTTAACCTTTCCTATCTCAGTGGGTCTAATCGCATGTTTAAATAGGCAAAGCTGCCATATATTTGCAGACTAAACCATGTCCCACAATATACTTATGCCGGATTATTAATATAATTGCAAAGCGACTATAATATGTGTATAGTACTACAAAAGCTCAAGAATATAATAATCATACAAATTATTAGAGATACTTAATATAAACGTCACACAAAAGTGAAAAAGAAAAAGAAAAGACACGAACTAAACAAAATCAATAATGAACCAAATAAAACAACTAATTTACACTTCAACCTTCAAAACGAGTTAAAACTCCTCTTTGAAGTATCCACCCTTGGATCTAGAAACGTCGTCAGCTTCTTCGTTTGAACCTTGAGTGAACCCAGAGAACGTTTGCTTGATCTCACCACCATCGACCAATTCCTCGTCATGCTTATTAGTGGTACTTTTTGTTGGTTCCGGTTCAGCCTTAACTGATTCAACCTTCTTGGAGGTGCTAACACCAGTCTCAGGTGTGATGGCTCCACTGGCGTTAACTATGGACTTGTTGGAAGCAGCGGATGTAGCAGCGATGGATGATTTGGAGGAGAGTTTGGACTTGACAGTGTCAAACAAAGAAGAGTATGGTCTTGGGGTTACCTTCTTAGCTTCCTTGACTGGAGCAGCAGCAGCAGCAGTAGTAGTGACTGGCTTCTTGACAGCAGTAGATGTAGACTTCACTTCTGGAGTTTCAACCTTAGGTTTCAAGTGTGGTGGCAAAGTTTCGACGATTTGCTTTTCTTCGTGTAAAGCTTTGATCTTCTCTTCTTCCAATTTCAATTGAAGAGCCAATTTCTTCTCTAAAGTTTCATTCTTCAACTTCTCGATTTCAAGGTTCTTCACAAGGACTTCACTTTCAACTTGTTTCAATTTTTGTTGAGACAATTCAGCTTCAACCTTCTTAGCTTCAGCCTCCTTGGCCAACTTCTCTTGTTCGGAAGCGGAGTTTTCAATGTCAACTTGTAGAGTCTTGAAAGATTCTTCCAAGTGTGTGATCTCAGTTTCAGAAGTAGTCAACAATTGCTTAGCGTTGGTCAATTTGGTTAAATGAGATGAAGCAATGTCCTCCAACCCTTTCTTTTCCTCACTTAGAAGGTTCAACTTATCTGTTTCTTGTTGAAGTTCAGCCAAGATAGGAGCCAATTTCTCATCACGATCCTTCTTGGATTCCTCCAATTCAGCATCACGAGCGTCTTGAGCCTCTTTGGCTTCCTTGGCGATTCTCTCTTCCTCTTCTTGCTTCTTAGCTAATAACTCTTCCTTCTTTCTTGTTTCTTCTGTTTGCTTCAACACGAGGATTTCCTTCTGCTTAGCCAATTCTTCCTTCTTCAAATCTTCCAAATCCTTCTTGGCTTGGACTTGCTTGGCCTTCTCTTCGTCCAATTCACGACGTCTTTGTAGTTTCTCGTCTTCCTTTTGCTTCTTGGCTTTCGTTTTAGCATCGATGTGGGCCTGTTTGGACTTCTGGTAAGCGTCTTCACGAGCTTTCTTCTCAGCGGCATCCTTGGCGTCCTGTTCGCGTTGCAAAGTGGTTTGCTTGTCGATGGTGTCCAAGACCGGGTCAACAAACGTCTTAGCAATGGTTTGAAGCTCTTCCGGTGTCATGTACAAACCACCACCCAAGTTAACCTTACCGGTGTTAACGGAAGTTTCCTCGTACTTCTTCTGGGCAATGGCCAGGGCAGCCTTGTTGAATTCAGGGTTGAGGAATAAGTTTCTGGAGGTTAAGCCACTGTCGATGCTCTTCAAAGTGGAATCAGCGTTTAAAGAAGCCAAGGCCAAAACCTTAGGGTCAACCAAAGAGTTACGGTAGACATTCTTAGCTTCTAAATCTGGATCGACAGGAGCTTCGTAGTCCTTCATGGCTAAGGCGGCAGAGCCGGCAAAGTCGGCCAATTGTTCATCAGTCAACTTGGATTCAGTGATGATACCTGATCTTGAAGAATTCAAAGCTGGGTTCCAACGTTCATTCAAGGCTTCATCGGCTTTAGCCTTGGAAGCTTCAGTGATTTTGGAAAGGTTCAAGTTCGTAGAGTTCTTAATTGTCCCGTTACGAATGGCGTCGAATTCATACAGCGAGGCCAAGTTCTCAGAAGCTAAGGACCCGATACCTCTAGAGTTCTTGGAGATTAGAGAAGCAGCAGCGGCCTTTTGATAAGAATCATTGGTGGCTTGAGTTGAAATAGAACCGTTGGACTTCTTTGTCTTCAAGGCTGAAGCGGCAGCTGAGGAAGAAGATAAAGAAGGAGAAGCTGAAGAGTCCTTTGCAGAGTCCACGAAGGAAATCTTGGATTTTTTAGAAACAGCAGACAATGAAGCTAAATGGGCGTCATCTGAAACTTCACGACGGTATGGGGTAATTGAAGCAGCCTTAGCGAATAAAGCGGCAGTTTGAGCATCAGCGGCAACATCTCTTTGATATGGCTTGATGGACAAATCAGAAGATGCTGCTAACAAAGCTGCGGTGTCAGAAGCATTGGCTGATGATGGAACACCTAATGTTGGTTGTGAAGGCTTTTCATAAATACCGTATTTCAATTTGGCCTTATACATGGCTTCTTGAGATAACGGTTTGTTCAAGTCCGTCTGATACACAGACGAACGAGTGGAGTGTTGCTGGGAGGTCATTGACATTGTTGTGTTCGTCTTAATCAATAGTGATTAAACAGTGTCAATTTAGTATACTGTTTAACTGTGAGCTAAGTGTATAGTTGCTTGAAGCTATTATTTTAAACGAAACTTCGCCTTTGAGCTTGCAAGTTGTCTCCCCTGAATTCTTGAAATTCCAAAAAGCTGCTTGACTTGCGAAAACCTGCCGATATCTGCATGGAAACTTCCTAATTAGGAAATTATCGCTTGTCGTAACGTCATCGAAACCTCGGGAACTTTGAGTTACCCTGACGACAAACCTTCAACTTGGGAAACAATTCTCCCAATCAAAACTCGAGAAATCCCACTACAAGATCTTCGTTCCCAACCAATTGCACTTAGACAAAGAAACAAAACCATGCCTTTAGATGATCCTCGCAAGAAAGTGGTTAAATCTGTGTTTTTAGAATTAGAGGATTCAGAGGACCCAGCTGACAAAATCATTATTATCAAGGATTCTCTTGAAGTGAATTCAAGGACATCACTTGAATGCTTAATTATCTTAACAAAGCACTAACCAATGTAAAATCAAACAGCTTAATTTCAAGGTTTTATTGAACAACCATGGTCTACCTTGATCTTTAATGAATCAACTACACAGACACATCAATAGATCACTATTCACAGATTTGCTATTCCTTTCCATTGAACCAGTTGAATCTACCACCAATTTTGTACCCTTTCCGATCAACTTAAACTAGCTGACTTATTCCAGAAATCCAAATATACGGTTCTAAAATCAGTAAATTTCGAGCTGACTAACATCAACCATATTGACATAGAGAATTTCAATTTAAATAAGCTAATTTCTGAAAGGAAATAATATGCGTCAAAATCAAATCACGTGCAGCGTGCGTGTACCAAAATGAGAAGGTGTTACAGATTCATTGCAGGTTAATTATTAATCGCTACTTATCGTCTACTAAATTCACGCCATCTACAATTAAAAATCATGTGATAACGACCAAACTTCTCCTCAATAACTTTCAAAAGGCAAATACGTCTGCCAACTGTTGTTATACATGAGCCAAACCAAGGCAGTGATCCAAGGTTCATTCAAACCTCATCAACAAACTATATCAGCACGGCCAACGGTTATTTTGATATCCATCACAGCCCAGCAATCTTTCCTACATCATGCAATCTTCACCTTAGACAAGGATTCACCAGTCAAACAAGCTTAAACTGTTACTATTCTTTTATTGGTGCCTTCCTCTTCAAGAAGTTTTCAAAGTTCCTTAGTCAAGTAGCTGAAGTTATGGTAACTTTACTTAGAGCAACAGGCCGTATCCTCAAGTAAGCTTGGATTGAACATATCACAGATCCCAACAAAGTTTGAACAATGGTTGGTAGTAATCTAACTCAATCACATATTGAAGCCTATTTCATCTTTCCAACAACTATTCCAAGAACTATGAAGCTAACGGGGTCTTCTCTTTCAATATGGAAAGCCGCACAATTGAGGAAATACAGCCAGAGTCTCAAGACTAAGTGCTATGCAGAGTCTCTGTGACATACAGCATACAAACAAAAAAAAAACTTCCAACTGCCAACAACCAGCAGCCAGCAACTGTTCAGACAATAGCACCTGCAAACTTCACCATTTAAAGAACAGCTTGCAAACTTCCACCAATTGGAGGTAGCGCCAGTTCCTTTGCAGAACCTCCACAATTTCTATCAAAGATCTTAGACCGCTCTTACTCTCACTCAACACTCACAGAAGCTTACCCTGCACAACAACCGCCTTCTAGACAGCCTCTGAGAAGCATCTAAGAAACGTTTCTCCAATATGAAAGGTTACAGCATTCAAATACCTTAGAAGAATTTCTACCCCGTAAAGGATAACATTATCCCCATTCTCAGACTTATGAGAGCCGGTAACTTTAGTGGCCCACTTACCAACACCAAACAATAAAAAAAGCCACCCAAGAGTCCTTAAATCAAACAGTGGTACAATGTACACGGCATTTTTATATAGCAGTGTGTCTTAAATTACATTTACTTGACGGCTTGGCCGTGATTTGCCTGAAATAATCCTGTCTTATCACAAGCTCACTTGAGACAAAATCTTCACCGGGTTAAAATATATAAATGAAGTGTATATGACATATCATTGACTCTCCAACAATTTGGAAATACAGTGAATAGAAAATAGAAAACTGTACTGCTACTATCTATGGAGCAAGCTTACTAATACTATAACTCCTACAATAGGCATACTAGTTGATCTGGACTCTAGAGTCTTAACTGTTATACGCGTATTTTGGGTGCCTGTTTATTTATAGATCCATCATAAAGGACATTCGTTCCTTTTGAATGCATATGTTCCATGTACGTCGTGCCCAGCTTTAAATTATTATATTGCATGTGTTGATCAATGTACCTAGCTTGAAATTGAAGATTTTGTGTCACTCAAGTTGATAGTCAGCGACGTATTTCCTTAAAAGCACAGATAGACTGGGCTTGGAATTCCGTGAAGTTTTCTAACATATTCTAACATATTCTAACATATTCTATTATATTCTAGTATATTATAACAAAACAACACCTTTGTAACAAACCTGTTCAGCAATAACTATATAATCTCTAGATCTCCCCCTAAGATCAATGGAGGCGCTCTTCTACATTAGCCTCTGTCCCCTTTCCCTTGAAATTTGCTCTTTCAATGGGAAGATCATACGATTTGGATTCATTGAGAAGGCAGTGGTTATACAAAACTGTAAATTGATTGCCCAATCTTAATGACAATTCCTAGCACGGCATCTGAGTTTCCCACATGTGAGATATATTATTAGTCAATTTCATATCAATACAGTTGAACTGACAGGGCAACTAGTGGTAGTTTACGAACTTCAAAGCTGGCACTTTTAACATCAACACGCTTGTTTAATCACTTCACAATTCAAATAACAGATCGAGCTTTTATCAATATTTGATAATTCATCACTGCATTTTAAGCGATTCGACTACGAGGGTTTTTGATAAGGATGCTGGATCCTGGATATGCTCAATGGTTCAAAGGTAGTCAAAGATTGCCGGCGATTTTCCAATGACTACATGATCATGGTTTAACTTTTCCCAAGAGATTTCGAACCTGGTTTCATAAGATAATCACAGGTACTCTCAGCACATGAAAAGCCAACGCTTCATTATTCCCAGCTCCATGACGTCATCAAATTGATCAGAACTCAGAACTCAGAACTCAGAACTCAGAACTCAGAACTCAGAACTCCGATGTTAATTGGTCGCTGATTACCTGGATCAATGTGGTTCCTTTGGATCCTTTTGAATAGTGTTGAAGAAATTAGCTGGTGCGGTGGTTGAAATAAATTGCCTGCAAAAGCAAAAAATCAATTTTCCAAGCACATGTGACAAGAGTGGCTAAGCTTCAAAGATTCAAAGTGACAATCAATCTTAAGAGCACTATCCTTTCTTAGTAATTTCTCTGATTGATCTTCCACAGAGAACTAATTACTAGCTTGGCTTGATATTATAGCTAAAGCTACTATGTACCTTTGTGCGGCGTCCGCTCAAAAGACTGTAAAATCCTCATATATGCGCGTCGTACAGACTCGTGCATCGATCAGATCTCAGTAATCAGATGCAGGAAAATCTGAAATCTGCGGAGAAGCTTGACAACCGCCGGGTAACTTCCTATTGTCGTCTAGGTGACAGAACTTTAACATCAAAAACCCAGGGGAACGTAACCGCTGATAGAACAATTTAACTTATAGATGGAATAATCGTATCTAGTATATTCACCAATGGTGTTCCAAGCTTTATCAAATCTGAAGATTTCAGACTTCTGTGGATCCAGGGATGCATGATTTACTCACAAAGTTAATATAAGCGTGCTCAAATGAATATGCTCACAGACCACGCACCACGAAGCTGCCTACGAAAAGCGCTTCAAAGGAGCAATATTATAACTTTTAATATCTTGTAATACTGATCGGCAATATTTCGGACAGATTGATGGTGGTTCGGTAAGCTGATGGTGGTGCTTTCGCGTTGAAAATTGTAATATCATGAATCATGAATCATGATTCGTATAATTTACATCTACAAATCCAAAAGACCAACAGATCACTAGTATTTCCACATGCAACCATCCCGAACATCTCAGACCGCAAGACAACATGTCTGATATCACTCCATCATATTCAACTAAGACGCGAATATAATTGTATTTCTAATTTAAAAGGGTCGTCTTTTGTCATAAAAGCCATGGAATCCATCGTATATCTTGTAGCTTGGCACATGCATCTTAATGCAAGGTGTTAATCTAGCTACCGACCGGCGACTGCTTCAGATAGAGAGGCTATAATTTTCGGAACGGGAGGCTGGTGGTGCCAGCCTTGGGCTTGGGCCTTCGCCCTCCATACATTTGCTACTACGACATAATGAATTACCGAACACGGAGTAGTAAGTGATCTTGCCTCTATTAAAAGTGTAGCTCAATTGATTCTGGAGTTGGAATGAGTGAATGTTTGAACTCTTAATATTTGCCGAGGCAGTTCAGTGTTCACATTTATCCGTTCAAATTATAGCCTTACAGTTTTTTTGAACGAAGATCAATACGCTGACTCTAATAACTGTGTAACAGCCGCTCATTCTAATGAATTTTAATAGGGATTGAACACCTTTCAGTGGAGTTAGGTATAAAATTATCTGACACGTAATCTTAGGTTTGAACAATCAATTGTTGATAAGTTTATAAAACCAGGTCAGACGCGAAACCAAACTATAGAGACATAGATAGTGTTGTCTATAAGAGCTATCGTCATATAGCTAACCAGTGACCTGTGAGCGTGATGAGCAATCATAGATCTTTATCATCGCCTGTATGTAATTAATATATGATCCCTTGTTGTTTTCTGAGAGCTTTCAGTCCAGGATATGAATTAAAGTTTATATGACTCGCCAAGCAGCCTGTATCATTATAACAACCAGCTCCAGAATTTTTTGTTCATCAATTGAAGATAATTAACATCAATGATCTCAAATTGCGGGGAAGAGCGCTATGTCCGTGATCAGGGCTTTTTATTGGATATGAACCAATTGAGCAATACTAGTCTCATATCTTCTCAAAAGGCACATGCTTAATTAATACGTTATTTTAATCATCCTTGGGCAACGTCTCAAGTACGGCGTGATTGGCCTTATTACATCTTTCTGTTAGCCATTGATTCAAATCTTTAAAAATATTGAATATCTTCAATGCACTAGTCAATCGTGATCCTAATTTATGTTAGTACTAGTACTATAGTAGTATCAACATAATTTAATCTTGATGCCTATCAGATTTACTACGATTGTTCTGTCAACTGTAGAACTTTCAATCTAATATGCATGCATGCGCCGCTTGACTTCACACAAAATCCTGCAGATCAGAACAAAGCTTTGAATGCAGGTTGAAGCCTGGAGACTACGCCATGAAATTATAATTCTTAAAATTATAATATATATATATCCAAAAGAATCACCAGATTCCTAGATTATAAATATCAAGATATAGGTGGCGAATTCATGCTGCCAGCTTCACACCTCTGAACTTCAAGTACTAATTACTTCGTGTCAATCGTACCAGCTCTTTGCATATTCCATTTGCTTCCTTTTTTTTTTCCTTGATTTTCTCTGTTCTCTGTCATCTCTCTATCATTTCATTAGCCATTCATGTCATTCACCGCCAACGTTAAGGTCCCTCTGCTGCCAAGCTCATCAACAACAGCTTTCTCTAACCTTTCCTCCACTCCAAGAACAAAGTCCTTCTGTGAGAACAGTACGTTGTACCAAGTGCTAGAGGAAAGAGTCAGATCTCTGTCTTGTTCCTCTATGGGTTCGGGATCAGATCTACACACCGTTGATCCAAAGAACCTGTCCTCAACTTCATCCAACTACACCTTCTTCAAGCCTTCCTATCTGCAGACTAGTGACACTTCTGAGATCATTGAACCTTCTGCTATGTTTGGGTTTTCTCACTACCATGGTGAAGAAGATCATTCTAAGGTTAAGAACTGGAATGTTCCAAGAACACCAGCGGTTGATAAGTTTCCTATTAAGAACATCTTCAACCACAATGAAGCTAAAAGAAGTGCTTCTCTGGTTGGTCTCAACAGTCATGCTGAGTTGAAGGAAAGAGACATTAAGAGAAGAAAGTCTGAATCTTCGCTTTTCAGTGAAACATTCTCTTCTGCTGCTTCAATTCTTGGTCCAAGTACCTCTGTGTTATCTCCAGAGGAAGCTTCTGAGACAACATTTGAGTTCCACTTTGATGAATCTATGACTGCTCCATTACTAGATTTCCTTGAAGAAGAAGAATCTGACACTGGTACTGAAACTGAACAAGATGATGGCCCATCAACTCCAGAGCCTAGTCAGCCTCCCTACACCACACCTGATACGTCTGATTCAGAAGGGAGTCAACAGAAGCCGTCAGAAACTATCATGCTATTGTTTGACCCAGTTTCTGGGTTTGAGAAGTCTTTGAACGCTCAGCCTGTGTCTAATCACAAGATCAGTGCTTCACAACAGGCGGAAGATGACGATGAGGAAGAAGAGTACACAGACACTGAGTTCAAGCCAAAGTTTGAGGCTCCACCAATGGTGGTGAGATCTCACTGCCTTTCTACCAGCTACACTGCCGCTGAAACGGATACTGAATTCGAAGGGGACGAAACCGATTCAGAACATGTGGTGAAGTTGACTTCAATGTCCAAAGTTCAGCATGAAAGGGCTATCATCGAACAAGTTCAGATCAAAGTTGTTCCACCTGCATTAACTCCTCCAGCTACTTCTTCTTCATCAACCAGT
>JAKTWX010000198.1:0-11166 GCA_030582275.1 Waltiozyma pijperi
GGCTCAAGGCTCCACTGTTGTCTTGATGAAAGAGGAGCTCTCATACTTAAGCAGCAAGGCCTCCAAGTTGCAAACATTAAAGAATTACGCAGACATTTTACACTACAGTAGCAGCCTCAGTGCTTCCCGTGGTGGTAAATTGGACGGGTTGTTGAATGGATTTGATCAGACAAGAGCTATGGTTCTTGTCGCTGATATCTTGAACAGATTTTCATAGTTTTCTACTGGAAAAATGCACCTTGTGTGAATTGTAAAGCAATCTTGATCTATACACGAACTGAAATGTTCAAGGAAGAAAAATATGTAATCATGCGATTAACCTGGTGGTAAAGAAGAAACATCAACGATTTCTTCGACGTCTGGGACGGCTTCTTCGTCTTCAGGGGAGACTCTTGTTCTTGGTAAGGCCATCAACCCGGATCTGGCAGCTTCCAAGATACCGAAAGGTCTCATCAAGGTCAAGAAGGAGGAGATTCTGGATGGCTTGGCGCTTAATTCCACAATACAGTTTCTGTCGGATAAATCGACAATCTTACCACCGAATTGGGACACAATGGTTTGGATGGATTGCAAGTATTCGCTCTTCAATCTCAACACCTCGGAGTGGGAAAGGTTCTTTGGGTGGAATTTGGAGGCTGCTGGGTTGTGGTCAACAGCAGCACTGTCGTGGTGCTTGATCAAATCTTCGAAATATTCTGGGCCCAAGATGGAGATTCTGGCCAATAGCAATTCTCTTTGGATGATCTCGGCACTGGTGTAATCCAAGACGGCGTACACTGGGACTAAGCCTTCGATTTGTCTTCTGGCTTGCTCGATCACAGCGTCTTTTTCTCTGAGAACGATGGTCATTCTGGATAAATCAGTGACTTCCGTGGATGACACAACCAAGGATTCAATGTTGAACCCTCTGGCGGCTAAAGTCCCCGAGACTAAAGACAAAACACCTGGTTCGTTTTGCACCAAACAATTAAGAATGTGGTTTTGAACCTTTGGCTTTTGCTCATTTGGAGCTTCGTATAAGATGGAGGATAAGGCACCTTGAGTGGACCATTTTGGCAATTCTAAAGTTGGTAAAGGTGGTCTGGACTTGTTTCTCAACAACTTGTAGGCAATGGCTGCAGTTGAAGAGGAGCTGGATCTCAACTGTCTCTGGATAGATGTTCTTAACATGTTGATAGTCTTCTCAAGAAACTGGAACTGGTAGTATCTCTTGAAGTGGTGAAATCTGGAGAAAGTTTGGATTTAAAAAACTCTGAAATTTTCATCCATCGTGGAGACTCAGCTCATGTATACGCATTTCAGCCCGGTCAACCGCCGCCGGTCCGTGGCGTATGAATCATTTTCTCGCGAAGCCGCCGCCTCTCATGTGCCACAACTTACAAGACGGAACCGGAGATAGGGTAACACCAGCTGTTAACAGTCAAAGAGCGTTATATATTGGTCTGCCAGGTCCACTAGCTCGTGTATACACAAGATGAAAAGATACGGACCTATTCTCTAGTCATATTCAGGATTTTTCCTGCTCTTTGGTTCAACGTTTTCAGTCTTATTGAAGAATCAACTAATACTGTTTCTCTGGCGTGCACGTGATCAGTTTGGGTGGTAGTTGTACTGTCACTATCACTGACTGTAGTACCGGTTCCCATATTTAACAAGAGATTGGCCTGTTTCAACTTATCACGGTTCAAAGAGTCCAATAGATTCAGTTCTTTGTTCATCTTTGCGTCTAATTTGTTCAACTGGGTGTCTATTTTGTCGATTTCCTTTCCTATGGAGAAAGGCGGTATCATGTTCAACAATTTCCACACTTGAGAAGGATCTTGAGTGGGAGGAGGTGCTATGACGTTGATACTTGTTGAACTGATGTTGGTTCTATTTGAGTTCACCGTTGGTGATATTGACCCCTGGGATGAATTGATTTCAATATGGTCTGTGTTGATTGAGCTGCTTGATGGAGCGCCGGATAAGTGTAAAAGCTGAGATAATGATGGCATCTTTTGGATCTGAATTTTCAAGGAAGTTTTTGATTTGATTAGCTTTGGGGCTGTGTACACTTGTTGTGGGACTATTCTCTTCTTTATCTTTATTTAGATAGCAGAGAGTGGAATGGTGTAGAACCAAGGTTATCTTTGAGAAAGTGTTTCAAGGAGGCGAAAAGTTCGTAAAGTATTGCAATTTCACGAAAGTCTAACAGTACGCACTGCGTAATACTCTTTTAAAGATTTATCAATTCTTTTTATAATATACAAACTTAAATAGTAACAGGAAAACAGAGAAAGACGAAATGAAAAAGCAAGCACAGACAACAGTCCTAGCTACTTCACTAACATAAAAAAAACAGACACACACGCACACAAAAAACATACAAAACAACCTCAAAATCTCATTATAATATGCTGATTTTCACATGAATCATTTCTTAACCCATCTCCATATTCTAGCCTTACAGTCACCAGACCCTGTGGCAAACATACCGGCACCACTGATGGCCTTGTTGGCAACAGAGACTGAGATGACAGAGTTTCTGTGGCCTTGTAACATCAAAAGAGCATCTCCGCTGTTCTTGTCCCAGAAAATAACACCACGGTCCTTAGAACCAGACAAAAGGTATTCGTTGTCTGGGGTAGCACACACTGAGAGAACAAAGTCCTTGTGGCCAATGTAGGTGACTTCACAGGTCGTGACGTTCTTGTTAGGAGACTCGGCGGATCTTAAAGACCACAACTTGACGGTGCGGTCTAAAGAACCAGAAGCGACTTGAGAGCCGTCTGGAGTGAAGGCAACTGAGTAGACAGAGTCCTTGTGGCCAGTGCCGTATTCGACTTCAGAGTCCAATCTTTCAATGAGGAACCCAGTGGAGGCATCACAGATTCTAACGACGCGGTCAAGAGAGCCCGCAGCGATGAGCTTCCCATCTGGAGAAACAGCAACTGTGGTGACCCCGTCTTCGATGGACAAGGTCAAGTTACATTCACCGGCTCTGACGTCCCAGATTCTAACGGTACGGTCGCCGGAACCAGAGACCAGTCTTGAACCGTCTGGGAAGAAGTCCAAAGAGTAGATATCTTGTTCGTGGCCCTTCAAGTACTTTGTAACCTTGCGTGTGGTCAAATCCCAGATTCTGATGACTTTATCTTCGGCACCGGTGGCTAAGAACTTACCATCTGGGGAGAAACAGACGGATCTGATGTACAAATCAGCTTGGGCGTTGATGTCGGTACCAGAGGCATCGTCGAACAATCTGGCAACCATCTCACCGGTCTCGACGGAGTAAACTTGCGTGGTCTTGTTACAACCAGTGGCCAAGAACTTGCCATCCTTGGAGAAAGAGACACAACAAACGACAGAAGTGTGGTCTAAAGAGTGCAAGAGCTCAACGTCGAGGGTACGTGGTAGGGCCGGGTTGTACAGAACGAAATATTCCTGTAAGAGCTTCTTGTGTTCATCGGAGACAGAACCAGATTCCAAATCTAAAAGGAAAGGTGGGATTTGCTTGCGATGAGTCGGTCTTTCACGGTATGGAACTCTGTAACCTTTGTAGTTGCCAGTGGTGTTGTTGTTGGTGGTTGTGAGTTCTGTGGATGAGCTAGCTGGGGCAGCAGAAGCTTCAGAGTTTGGAACCACTGGAATGGCTGGTGTGGAAGCAGCTGGAGTGGCTTGAGGTTGAGCTGTGGAGGCAGCTGGAGTGGATAGTTTTTGAGCAGCTGGTTGGGCTGAGGTTTGCTGTGGAGTTCCCTCTGGCTTTGGAGCCACTGGAGCAGCAACTGGTTCTGTCTTTTGGGCGCTTGGAGAAGCGACATTACCTGGTGTGGAGCTCACTGGTGGTAATTGTTGTGCGACACCTGGGGCTGGAGCTGGACCTGGAGCTGAAGGCAACTGTTGTGGCAGTGGGGTAGGTTGTGACAGTTGTTGGATTGGTGGTTGAGGCTGGGCTTGAGCGGCAGGGGCGGCAACTGTAGGCAATTGTGATTGTTGTTGATGTGGGGTGGCAGCTTGGGAAGCTGGTTTAGAGAATGGGAAGTTTGGCTTTGGCAAGTTGTTGGCGCCGTTCACTAAGCCGACTGGTGCTGGGCCAGGTAGCTGTTGTTGCTGTTGATGTTGTTGATGTTGTTGCTGAGCTTGGATTTGTTGCTGTTGCTGTTGGTGTTGCTGTTGTTGTGCTTGCATTTGCTGTTGCTGGATGGATTGCAACTGTCTATCTTTGATTTCGACCTCGCTCTTCAATCTGTTGATTTGGTCTTCGTAGGCCTCCTTCATCTTTCTGTGGGCCATCTCCAGTTCGTAGACGTTCTGTCTCATCTGCTGCATCTCGGAGTTCTGCTGGTTGAACTTGGCATCGAATTCGCTCTTGTGGAATCTGAAGTTTGAGGCCTCATTGGCAACGTTTTCGAATTCCTCCTTGATGGCCTCCAAGAGCTCATGCAATTTCTGGTTCTGCGGTCTATTCTGTTGCTGTGGTGGTGGTTGCTGTTGTTGCTGGTAAGACATCTTCGCTTAATCTTTCAATCTCTCTTGGTGGTTGGCTGCAAGTGCTGTGTACTTTCGGTTTTCTTCGGAATCCTTTACTTGCGTGTCAGATCTGTGTCAAGATAGAAATAGAGGCCGCTGTCGAGAATAATGGGAGAACGGGGAAGGTGAATGCAAAATGGAACGTTTAGTGGCGGTGGAAAAGACTGTTGAAGGTATTGTTTGGCCCAACTGTGTGTCCGATTAGAGGTTGTAACTTGTTGGCTGTGACGTTTGTTTTCGTCGCTTTTTTCGCCAGCCCGAAAAAACAAATCCGCCGCCTGGCGCCCTGGCCGCTGGCACCTGGTAAACAAATAAGGTTACCCGGCACAAATATCGTGCAGGCGCGAGGCGCGACACGGAACTGACCCGCAATTTGACGGACCGGGCGGGTTCCTGGTGCAGAATTATTGTGATCGGCAAATCTTCCCAGTGCCGAGGGCGATTGGTTTCATTGGCTGAGAATCGATCCGCGGCTAATCCCAATATTGTGACCCGTAGAGTTCTGACAGAGATCACGTGAATATTTGCGAGCGCGATGCAATTTTGTTCAACCGTACGCGTAGCTAGACTGTTACAGATCAAAACACAGCTTGTTAAATCCTTACACCAGGAACCATAGAGGTTAATATCACGGAAAGCACTCACAATCCAACCCACTAAACATACCGTTCCCATAAGCTCTCAGATCCACCATGGAAGATGTGCGGTCTCACATTAAGAAATGGGAATACGATTTCCAGAAAGTCCATGGAAGGCAACCAAGCAGAGATGATATCAAGAAAGATGCTGTGATACGACTGAAATACAAGCAATACTCATACTACAAGCAAGGGAAGCCTGAGAAGGCCAAAGAGGTTCTAATACCGCAGCTGGGCCCAGAAACTCCCAGTAAGAATCGGACTGTTGCGTTGAATCTCATGAACACGCCATCATTAACAGCAAGGACGGCCATGGAATCATCTGTTTCTGTGCCTGAAGGTTCGCCAGTGCGTGTCTCAGAACTTGGTCCAACACCGCAACTGAACGGTAAGGTGTTGAGTATCTTTGATATACTAAGATCTCCTGAGAAGTCTCCGTTAAAGAACGACATGTCTTCAGGCTCTGCTCAGACCAGTCCTTTCAAGACCCCAACTGCAACAAGAAGAAAGCTCAACTTGAGCATCACAGACAAACCAATACCGAAACTTGGTAGCTTCAGGACACCTTCTAGGCCCACTACCAGAGCTTCGAATTCACATATTGAAGAAACACCCGCTTATTTCAATGAAGAAACACCAAAATTTGTACGAAGAGTCAGCACAGATGATGATTCGTCAAGAGACATTCATGAAGACGGAGAATCACCAGCCACGCCATCACAATCGCCTATTTTTCATCGAGTTAAGCCCATTAGGAAGTTGATTGGAGAGTTGTACGACATCAAGGATGACTTGAAGTACGGTGATTACGACCTTGATGAGTTGTTGCCCAATGAAAAGGATGATCGCTCTATGCTTGAGACACTGGTTGAGGAAGGAGACGAAGAAGCCGTGGGATCAGGCGCTGAAGATCAAGACCAAGACCAAGACCAAGATGAAGGAGACCTTGTTCCTTCAGAACGGACTTTCCAGCGTAAGGTTAAAAGACAAACAAGAAGAGTGAAGATGAAAGCCAGACCTATGGAAGCTACAGATAAATTCGAAGAAGATGAATCTCAATTGCAAGCGAGCAGTCCCAGGACCACGCGCTCTAACATTCTCAATCTACGACTTCAACAAGTTGCAGCTGATTCCTTGCCAAAGTCCTTACAAGCTCCCACTGGTGATGGGCAAGCCACAGCAGCAGAGGACATTCCCCTGGATGAGAACGAAAACTGGTCGGACTTCGATGAGGGCGCCTATGTGAAGAACACTGTTAAGTACGACGGCAAGAAGAAGAACTCGTACAACAACTTCAAAAGCATGAGAATCAACAAGCCCAAGCGTGGGGGAAGATTTGGCAGACGATAGAAGAAGCAAGTTTCAATAATAAACAATATAGATAGATGGTGTATTAAATGGATATGAATCTATAGAACCGAAATAAATGGAGAAACGAAAGAAGAGGCTAATGTACAGTAAGAAGAGCGATGCGAAAAATTTGAAGAAAATGCTGGAATGACTTATTCATATTGGTCAATGTTAACGGCAGAATAGTTACCATTCAAAGGAGCTGGGACGTTCTCCTTGAAAAGAGCGTAACGGATTTCTGGGTCGTCAGAGGCGTAGAACAAGTTACCTTGAGGAGAGTATTCACAGATGACGTACACTCTTTCTGGGTTCCAAGTGTCACAAGACTCGATGACACACCCGATTTCGGTGGAGGAGGCCCATAGCAATTGGGTCAAGTGACCGTAAGAGTCGAAAGAACCGATGGAGTCTTGTGGGTAGGAGAAGTTGTAGTAGACCAATTCGTTGTACCACAAGTTGACGGCTTCCAAAGGAGTGATGGTACCGTAGGCCAAGTTCTCACCGTAGTCCAAACCGGATCTGGAAGAGTGCACTAAAGTTTGAGACAAACAGGTGTCATAAGAGCCACCAGCCAAGGAGTCGATGTATGATTGGGCGTAGTCGGCCAAGTCTTGGTTCCAGGTCAATGGATCGACACCGTGTCTGGCACGCAAGATGTTGTGTCTGTTGACGACAATGTCCATGTATTCGGCAACAGTGGTGGTGGTGGCAGCAGCGGCAGCTGAAGATGTTGAAGAAGTGGTAACGGTGGTAGAAGAAGAGGAAGAAGTAGTGACTTCAGCGGAAGAAGAGGAAGAAGTAGTGGTTTGAACTGAAGAAGAGGAGGAAGTGGTGGCTTTAACGGAAGAAGAAGAAGTAGTGACTTCAACGGAAGAAGAAGAGCTGGTGGCTTCAGCGGAAGAAGAAGAAGAGGTGGCTTCAATGGAAGAAGAAGAAGTAGTAGCTTCAACGGAAGAAGAAGTAGTAGCTTCAACGGAAGAAGAAGAAGTAGAAGCAACTGAAGAAGAAGAAGAGCTGGTAGCTTCAACTGAAGAAGAAGAAGAGTAGCTTCAACTGAAGAAGAAGAAGAGCTGGTAGCTTCAACTGAAGAAGAAGAAGAGCTGGTAGCTTCAACTGAAGAAGAAGAAGAGTAGTAGCTTCAACTGAAGAAGAAGAAGAGGTGGTGGCTTCAACAAGAGAAGAGGAAACAACTTCAACAGCTGAAGAAGAAACAACTTCAACAGCTGAAGAGGAAACAACTTCGATGGCAGAAGAGGAAGCAACCTCAACAGCAGAAGAGGAGACGACCTCAACAGCAGAAGATGAGACAATTTCAATGGCAGAAGAGGAGGCAATTTCAACGGCAGACGAAATTGTCACTGGGACTTCGATGGTAGAAGAAGAAGTAGCTGTGGAGGTCAAGACAACTGGAGTCTCGGTGAAAGAGCTGCTCACAAGAGTGGAAGAGGTGACATCGACAATTTCGCTGGAGACGGTGGACAAGACCTTGGAAGTGTATGAAGAAACAACTTCGATAGAAGAGCTACCAGAGGAGATTGTAGAAGTGACAGCAGAGACAACGTCGGAAGAAGCCACAGAAATGTACTGGGAGGTAGAGGTCACTGGGACAACAGATGAGACAGTGACGCCAACAACAGAGGAAGAAGTGTAGGTGGATTCTTGTTCAACTGCAGAGACTGAGGTAGAGGTGGATGTGGATTCAGAGATGGAAGTGGAAGTAGAGGCTGAAGTAGAGGTAGAGGTGGATTCAGAGGCGGAGGTAGAAGTTGATAATAAGGTTGAAGTAGAGGTGGATTCGGAAATGGAAGTAGAAGTTGAGACTAAGTCTGAAGTAGATGTGGATTCAGAGATAGAAGTGGTGGTAGAAACTGCAACGCTGGACTCTTCGACAGATGGAGCAGCTTCAATGGAAGAAGAAGAAGAAGTCGTGGTAGTGACAGAGGCTTGAGCAGAGTTGGTAGTGCTGATAGCTTCTGGGGTGGTAGTGGTGAGAGCCCCGTTAGATTGAGTAGAAGACTCTGGAGTCTTTGTGAATTGGGAAGAGGTGGCAACAGCGGTAAAATCTTGGAAGTGTGTTGTTCTTGCTAAGGCCTGGGCAACCAAAAGCAGTATAGAGTATTGGAATCTCATTGCTGTTGTATTTAATGTTATGAAGAAAGAGAAGGTTGATTACACTGAACAAAAACAACAGCGAAGGTCAACACCGAAAAAGTGGGCATTCTGAAGGTTAATATACCATCCATGGAATTTCCGGTCTTGGAGGAGAAACCATCAACTTGGGCATTCGTGTTCAGCTGTATGAACCTACAAAACATCTGCAGATATCTGCAAGCATCCCCATGCTAATGAACCCAGCTCGTCGAGTCCCGCTTGATGCGCAGCATCTTGCAGAAACTTGAGATTTATCTCCTAATCGGGAAGATCTCAAACCAAAACATCATGCAGCAACAACTGTAAAACTCGGCGGACTTGGCCAGCCCTATATAACAGCCTGCACATAGATGTACGTTCCCTTGCCAGCCCTTGCCAGCTCCTAGTGCTGGCTAATCAACGCGTTCCATAAAATGTTCAGCCGGCGGAAAATCACGTTTCCTAGATTCACTGGCGCTTGAGCGTAGACGAACACTATCACAGGCGACAGCAAACTAAGTTCAAGAAAATATCCAATTTTTAACCGCTCAAGTTCAATGTCGTGTAGATCTACTAAATACTGGATACTAGAGTCCTAGACACTAGTGTAGATACGATAAATATAATTGAGCGATCTATCACATCTCATATTGACTTTTTAATCAAAGATGCACCGGGTACAATTGACAGATCAAAATGATTCAATTATATGCTTTGTTGCCTCACATTATTGGTGAGATCGTACCATGGCCGAGTCACGGACTTCCAAAGAGCTTTGGAGTCTGGAGTCCTGGGCTAGTTGATTCGATGGTCGTAAATTCGGTGAAATAATACCTCCAAAAACACATATTTTTAGCAGACGCGAGAGACGACGAGCTGCTCAGTGTTGAAGCCGGCCCTGAAGTTGCGCTTGAACTAGCTGAAGCCTCATGGTCTGAGACCCTGAGTCTGAATATCACCACCATGCTAATTCGACGAAATTACTTCGGAAATATTGTTGAAATGATTTGGAAATTTAATTCATTCAGTCTGTCTGTCATGACCCATTGACCCATTGACCTCTGAATCCTGATCAGCTGATCCAAGAAAACAACTATATACAGTACAAACGGTCCATGACAAGACACGAGTAAGCTATTGTGGAACATCCCATCCCACACCGAAATTCTCTAATTAGGTTAGCGTGTTGGCTAAGGGTTCGGAGTTCGAAGCGCGCGTATTCTTGCCTGTGTCCAGTGGGAAAAACAGAACAGTAGTGGACGTCCACTGGAGGTGCTCAAAGCTGGAAGGGTTACCGTGAAATGCTTACCGCGACGGTTACCTTTCCTTTGCTACAACTTACAAGCTTCAAGCTGATCTTGTGATTATAATTCCTACAAGCTGCTTGGAATCTGAATTGGATGTAACGGGTGTCGGGAGAGTCTAGGTTATCGATCCCAGAAACTATCTCCAGGGATCATTCGTAGTTGTACGTGTGCTGTTTTGAATTTGTAAATATCGCGTACCGCGTCCTTTCAGTTTCTCTCTCTTTCAGGCACAGGCACATTCGCCCGAAAGCAAGTAGGACTATTATATGTACATAAGTCGCAATTAATTCCCCGAAGCTGCTTATATTAAGTGAGAGACCATAATATACTCAATCTAATTTCATTTTGCATGAGCCGATCTTTTTGGCTTCAATGCCAATAATCTCAATAACTACTTCACGACGTGTAATAATAGTATAGAAAGGAATGTAAAGTATTGTAAACAAAAACAACAACGTCAACAAAAGCTCAATAAATTTTTTATATCTCATTTTATTTTGTACCGACTGCCCGATCGCGTAAGCGGAGAGCTTAAGAGAAGAATCACGAATTAGGGTCCCTGGATCCTAGAGGAGATTTATGGAGCCGGAAATAGAATGTTGACGTTTCCTTTTCAGGAGCTAGGAATCAGGATTGAAATTGGATTTGAAAGTCGGGACTAGGAGAAAAAGTTATTCCAGTTTGTGCAGCTTTGTTTTTTGTACTTTGTAGTTTATATGATATGTACTTTGTATAGCGTGGCCCACGGGTATACTTGGAGTTTCCAAATTCCGACGCAGTACTATACTGAGCAGTGAGCAGACTCTGGTGTCTGAGTCCTGACGTGTGCTTTGGCTGAGGTGAAGTTGGGACTTTGTTCTGTTTTCATATTTACATTTCTATCACACAATGGTCATAACTAGTTCATGCTAAATACACATATGTCTCACTTCGGGATTACTCAACAAGACTATGTCTTCTACTTAGACAAACTACGATACTGAAAGCATTTTGAGGATAGAACTTAACGGATATTAACAAATTTATATTATACCTTACTTAAAAGGACCCAACACTGAGGCGAGCAAGTGTCTGGATAAGAAGCTGAAACTAGTGTACAGAAGAAACAAAATGACAAGAAAATGAGTGGGATGAAAAGAAAAAAAATATGCTGTTTGAAAAAGTTGAGGTTCAGAATTAGAACAATAGACCAATGGCACCAGCAACTAAACCAACAACGACACCAGTGGACA
>JAKTWX010000199.1:0-15302 GCA_030582275.1 Waltiozyma pijperi
ACAAAAACCCCGCCAGACTTTTGTATCGCATCGAGCGTCCGAAAAGGGAAACTGGAAGACTCGAAAAGTCGCCAAATCGGGAAACTGCAAACCCCGAAAAATAGATTATATAATATGATTATGTCAGACAGAATTAACCACTATATATATTAGAGGTCTCCAAGAACTTCATGACTCAGGAACCAGGAACCTTTTTAATTTGGAATGAAGTCTGTTTTTCCATATTTGAGTTTTGAAGACACAGAACTCTCATATTACTTTCAAGTTTGAACTCAAAGGACTCACCATCCTTAGCTCTGTCTTCGCCGTCTAGTGCCCTAGGTTATTTCAATAACGTTTGATCATCTACGACTATTCACAGAAAGCCAGAACGGTCATTGCTACAGCTTATACTATAGTATTTCCAGCTTAAAATATTTAAATTTTAGTGTCATTGTTGCATGAAATGACGTAGTTCTATAGAAGATTATATCAATTGTAAAACTTGTATCAATGAATTGGCCAAGTTACAACACAATTTCCATCTAAAAGTACACTTCTGGAAGAAGAATAGGACTCTTTTTCAACAACTGATTCTTATTGAAGGCATAGAGACCATTTGTTTTGTTAATAAATAGATATAATGCAATTTTCAATTAGGGAAGTATCACGATACAACATGAGCGAACAAGGGGCGAGTTAGACAAGCAAATTTAGTCAAAGAAATCGTCCTCATCATCCTCATCATCAAATGCAGATTGCTTTCTAGAGAACACAATGCTAGTTTTGTTTCTTTGTTGTTCATCTCTAGCAATACCATCAAGGATTTCAACGATATCATCTTCTGAAAGTTTTCTTCTTATTTGACCGGTTTGTGCTAACTTCATGATGTATTGTTCGACAGCTCTAGCTCTTTCCGGCTTGACTAGGTTAACTCTTGATAGTCTAGCTTTGGCTTCTGGTTCTAACACTTGGTCCAAAGCAGCGTTTAGACCAGACTGTTGTCTTCATTTGTTTGGTTAGTACAGCTTGAACAAAAATTGAGAAGAGAGTGCAATATGGCATACTGTGATTGAGGAGACGAGGACGGACTTTGACCTGCATTCTTTTGAAGCTCTTGTAAACGAGCAGCTCTGATGGCATTTAGTTCAGCGTCATCCATTGTTATTTTTTTAGTTAGTTAGTTAGTTAGTAGGTTGGTGACTGGTTTTTACAAGTTTGAATCTCTTTCCTTCTGCTACACACTTTGAATTCGATTTATTTTCCGATCAGCGGCCGATCGATTCTACTGATTCTGTTATTTTAGCGCGGTCAATAATTTGGTGTTTGGATGCGCCTGGCGGGCGGTCAAATTGTTTCGCGTGCGGATATTTTCGGAACTCTCCTGTAGACCTGAATGCATTATTATGCGACCCATGCAGAACTCAAAATTTTGATCTCCCGAAATGTCCAAGTTTGAGGATTCAGGGCCTGACCAATAACCGGATATTTCTCTGTGAGTTATGTGCATATCACAGAGTGAATTTTCTCCAGAGCTGCTTAAACACTGAGCTTTAATACTTGTATTATACTAAAATACAGTTAGCTAAGCTCATAACGCATGACCCCAAGAGTGCTCAGTGCAAGAGTCGTGCGATTGGAATCTGTGGAATGTAAATACCTATTCTCATACGCGCTTCTGAGTTTTCTTGTTCCATTTTTCTACTGTTGTCTTCTACGGAATCCTGTATCCTGTATCCTGAATCCTGATATTCTGGGGGGAATTGGATTTGACAGATTTTTCAAAATCTATAGTCAAAACACGTGATCATACGGCAGCATTTCCATTGAGATGAGAATAAAAGCTTATTAGATCTACAGAGAATAATTCTCTGGATAACCCCAAACAGAAATTCTCATCCAAAGGAAGTGCTTCTTGCTTCAGGTCCAACAAATTCTGGGAAACTATAAATATGTGGACATCTGCTGTTTTCGAAAACTTTTCCAGCTACCTGGTCTGGGTCTCTTATCTGTTTCCATTCAGCACCGTAAAACGTAAAACATCAAGAACTACAAAGCTTTCAAAAACCATTATCAACAGTACTCTCTAAACAACAAACATTAGTAAAATAAAATGTCTGTCTGCACTCAAAACAAGAAGCAAATCAGCTTCAGCACCGCCGTCAAAGACGCAGTTTCAACCAAACCTGAATATATCAGCATCAAGTGCAAGGCCAGAATCCTTAAAACTTGCTTCAACATTAAGCTCGAAGACGCTGAAGAAATGCTTGTCTTAAGCGACGAAGATATCATTGCCGCCGCTGTGGATATCACTTTGCTTTCCGCTGGCTCTTTTGATTCCGCAAAGACTTACAAGCAAGCTGTAGAGTCACAATCGGTCAGTGAATATTCCACTGTATCAAGTGAACAAGCTAAGTCCATCGTAGACGCTTTAGAGCAAGACAAATCTCTTCAACAAATCCAATGGTGGTTCTGGATCGCTTCCATGACTTGTTTCAAGGGTAAGCTCTCTGAAGCTATCGACTTGGCTAAACTCTGTATCTCTGAAACCCCAGTGGAGAAAAGAAGCAGCACTGGTTTTGCTGACATCTTCTGTGAAGTCAACGAAGTCTTCAACAAGATCAGAAAACAATTCAATAACAACAAACCTTTCTCTACCTCTTCTAAGAGTTCTCCAAAACGCTCTCCAAAGAGTACAACAAAGAGTACATCAAAGAGTTCCCCAACAAGCTCCTCAAACAGCTCCCGTAGAAGTTCCTGTAGCAGTAGTTTCCACTCAGAACACAGTACACCAGAGGAGCAGAAGAAACCATTCTTCAAGGATGAAATTGTCTTCTGCAAAACTTCTAATAGAGCAATTAACAACAGACAGATCGTTTTCCAAACTAATATCGTCTCAAATGCTTTGACTCTTACTGTGCACAAGTCCGAATTGGATCTTCATAAAAACACTTTGAGAACCATAGCAGACATCACAAGAGATGCCCTACCTAAATGGTGGGAAATGGAAGTCGAAGAACGTATCGAAAAGGGTATCGTTGACTGTGGTCCTAAGGCAAGACATGTCGCCCCTTTGAGAATCATCACGGGAAGAGGTATTCACTCAAGCGATGGTTTTTGTAAGACTAAGGAATTAGTCATGAGTCTTTTAAAGAAAGAAGGTTGGATCTTCACTGAAGGTTTGGGTGACGTTAAAGTTTGCGGTTACAGACGTCAAAATTGATATATTGCTTATTATATACACTTTATAACTTCATGAATGTAACTAATAGAGCTTTATATGATACTCTTCCTCTTATTTTGAGTAGTTGCGCTTGTACCTTGAATTTCTTTGAGGTTTCAGGGACAGCCAGAATGTCCATGTAAATGTTCAATTTGTCCTGAGAGAGCTCAGATCTGAAACTAATTTACTCACTGGCAGCTGGACGCATGAGCCTGCATAACTGACACGTTTCTTTTTAAACTCAGCGGTGTTGAAGTTAGCCGCCGGGACCGCCAGCCGTTTGTGCGTGCATTCACAAAATTACAATTCCGATGGAATCTGGAGAAATTTTGCAAATTGTATGAATAATTTTCAACTTGTACCTAGTATCAGAATTTAATTATCTGCTGACGAACAATAAGCTCATGCCTCATGCCCTTCATAAACGTTCCTTGCAGGTGAAGAATTTTCATAAACTTAGCCTGATCTTTTGTGTTGTCACTCTTTGTTATATAAGATCAATTCTCCTATCCAGTTTGCGGTTCATCAACCTTTTCGTTCATTAGTTCAACAAAACTTCTAGTCACATTTCCTTTCAAGAACTTTCACTAATCTTCACGGACGACAGATTTTGTTACTATATCACTCCAAATTCCCCAAACATCCTTATTTCCCCTCCTCACAATCAAAATTTGATCTGAATCACGTTCGTTTAACCATACACAATGACACAATCAACATATAACGAATTAGCCGCCAACATCCTAGGTACCATAGGGACAGTGTGCTGGTGTATCCAGCTTATTCCTCAGATTGTCCACAACTACAGACGCAAGGACTGTACAGGGCTACAACCAATAATGTTGTTCTTATGGAGTGCAAGTGGTGTCCCTTTCTCCATTTATTTCGTCTCCAGAAGATCCACTATTCCAATCATGGTTCAACCTCAAATCTTCACAACTTTGTGTCTTGTCACTTGGTTCCAAAGCTTGATCTATCCACCTGTGAAGATAGGATATAAGAAAGCTATAATTTACACAGTTGCATTTGTTGCAATCTCTTTGGTTTTAGAATTTGGATTCATTTTTCCTTTGAGAAAGGCTTATGACAAAGGCATCATGTGGCCTTCTCTGATCTTTGGTATCATTGCAAGTGTCTTATTAGCCGTTGGATTAGTCCCCCCATATTTCGAGTTGGCAAAGAGACAAGGTGAAGTCGTTGGTATCAACTTTATGTTCCTGACTTTAGACTCTATGGGTGCTTGGTTCAGTATCTTATCTTTAATCTTCTCAGCTGAATTGGATATTCTTGGGATCGTTCTTTACTGTATCGTCGCAGTTATGGAATTGGGAATCTTTGTCAGTCACGTTGTTTGGTGGTTCAGAATTGGAAGACTCAAGAAGAATCTTTTGAATGACGAAGAATCAGGTGTTAATGGAAATGAAAATGGTCTTAATTTGGATCCTGCCGCTACAGAAAGTTCCGACTTAGTTAATGTTGAGAATCAGTTGTATTCTATTGATTCTGGTTACTCAGATCTCAAATCAAAGGAGACTAATATCTAGCTCACCAATCATGGTAGACATGGGCCTCCGAACAACTTGTATATATACCCAATTAATC
Organism: Waltiozyma pijperi; assembly: GCA_030582275.1. NCBI lineage: Eukaryota > Fungi > Ascomycota > Saccharomycetes > Phaffomycetales > Wickerhamomycetaceae > Waltiozyma > Waltiozyma pijperi. The sequence continues at coordinate 4,805 of JAKTWX010000199.1, forward strand.
AGTCATACAAAACTGTAGCATATAATTCAGCCCTAATGATACAGAAATATTGGTCTATTTAACACTTTCAAAATATATTGTATTGATTCGTTTGTATATTATCATTAGTATAAGTGTGTATCTCAGTTTAGATTTATCGTTAAATTAGCAAAAACAGCCCCATATAAGTTCTAGAACCCCCTACCATTAGTTGAGCTCAAGACAATGAGTCTCTTTTTCCCCTTCTTCTTCTTCTTACCACCACCTGTGCTTTGCAGGGATTCTCTAGATTGTCTGATCAGCTCATCTGCATCCCAGTCATCACCACCATCAATGTAGTCATCCTGTGTGATTTGTGATTTTGGGATACTTGTACCCCAAACAGTCGAGACTGATTCAACGACAGGAGCCGTTGTGGTAGATTCGGCTCCATCGAGATTAGCATCAGCAGTCGGAGGTCGGCCTGACAAAGCTGGAGTCGACTCTTCATCATCAATGGCAATGGTATGGTCTGTGGCATAGTCATAGTAGCCCCACCCATTGTTCTCATTTCTGTAGAACTCAGCGGCCTTCAGCTCCTGCTCATTTTCGAATCTCTTCTTGTCCCTATCTTCTCTCTTGGTCTTATTCAGAAGCTTCTTCTTACGCTCAGCCAACTCCTTTGCAAACTGTTGATAAACTTCTGGTGTGATCAAGTCCGTCCAGTCAACCTCAATGAAGGCGAATTCTGTACCCATTGGTAAATGGTTGAAGTACTTGTATCTCTTCAGGGTTTGCTCAGTGACCATGTGTCCATAACTGATATTGTCCACCTTCAACAGGAGAGTGGTTGGGAAGTTCGAATATGAGCCATAAGTGGCCATCAAGATCTTAACGTCAAATGACGAGAGGAAGTATCTAGTGGTGGAATGGAAGCAAGTCTGGTAGAAGAAGTAACAGTTACCGTCATTCAACCCCGATTCGTTCTTGCTGATGGACAGATTGTTGATGGAGTTGAGCAATTCGTTAGGCTCGTTGTAGTCGTCATTGAAAGACTTCTTCACAGAGGCAAGATCGTGGTCGATCTCACGGACGGCCTTGTTCACGTACTTGCCGTCATCATTGTAAAGAGCAAGATCCTCTTCGTATTGCTTCAAAATGGCAGCTTTATCCTCCTCAAAGGCATTGACCAGAAACTTCAAGCCACCCTTCATTAATCTGGAGTAAGGGTACAACTCAGTATCACAGTACCAAGGTAAAGAGCCAATTTTGCTGTGATTGAGGTTCAAAGAATGAGGAATTGGTAAGATGTTGTCAATTGGTTTAGCCATCAACTTCATAATGACGTCATGTCCAATTTGAGGAGTTTCAAATCTTTCATCAGTTTGGTTGATCACCACTGGAAGAATCTCATCGGATTTAACTGACTCTGCACATAAGGGACAGTCTTTGAATCTCTTGAACTCGTCTTTCTTCTTGATAGTCTCAGAATCCAAGAAACTTAACAAACATGTGTTGCAAAAGATATGGCCACAAGAGATCATTCTTGGAGCGACAATCTCATCTGTAAGACAGATTGGACAGTTATGACCTTTTGGCACAATGACTCTAAGAATGGAGAGATTATCCAATCCAAGATTAGGATCAAGGGTTTGACCTCTGTAATCATGTCTGTAATCGACAACAAACCTGTAATTGGCGTTGATGAATGCGGCACCAGTTAAGTGGATCTTGTCATCGTTATTACTTGATCTTCTCCTTCTTCTGACAGGAGCAGAAGACTGTGATAAGACTGCTGATTGTAAGTCTCTTGAAGGTAAAGAAAAGTCCAACAAATGGTTGATAGAGATTTGCCCTCTTCTACCTCTTGCTTTGAAGTTCCCGCGAATCACTTCATCTTCAATGTTGACATCAAACTTATCAACGTCGTGATGTTGATGGTCTTGGAACCAAGTACGAGGCTTGTTTTGGGTGTTAGGCTTAGCTGGGCCTTTTGATTCTCTCTTTTTGTTACCACTGTTCTTGGATTTGGTGTTGGTGATAGCAGGAGGAGGGGCATTATGCGAGGACATGTTGTTACTGTTCTTTTGGGAGACAACAGAGTTCAGTGATTGAGAGGATGACGAGGAATTAGTCAAAGACTTTGTGTTTGGTACAAATGAAGACGCGTTTGGGTTGTACTTGTTTGACATATTGGTGCGGTTGGTGAACAGAGCAAGTGAGTTATTGTCAAGAAGGAAACGGACTCGCGTGTCTGACGATCAGTAAGGAGAAAAGAAATATGGTTTAGTTTGATAATGTTTGATGGTAAGGACACTGGCGGTACACCTTTTGTGGAATGAATGAGCAATGTTTGTAACCCGTTGTATTAGGACACTTTCTTGTGAGACTTCTAATTCATAAAAAAGGAAGGCTGGGAATGTTGTTAGGTTCAGTGTAATGTTCTAAAAGTTATGGATATATTGTGATTCTAGTGTATTGGAATGGTTGATAGTGCGTTTTTTTTGATTTGTAATGACAAACTGTTTTGTATTTGAGCCTGATGATCTGATAATGACTGATCAAAGCGACAGAGGTGGGCAAACAGAGTTGAAAGAGTTTCCCAGAAGAAAGGTTCTTTCAGAACAATGAATGTGGCAGTAGTTTGAGTTGTTGTAATGATCGTAAAGAACACTTACAAGGTCTTTGTAAAACAGGCTTTTGTTATTACCATGTGATGGGTTAGATTTGTTTATGTGCCAAGTTCCAACAATTAAATTTGGAGGCAAATTTGATCATCGTACGGGCCTGCGCTTCGGATTCGGGTTGCGCGTTGCGCGGTTGTTGCTTTGATTATTTCCGGGAACATTTTTCCTATCAGGTGATCAAATGATTGTTTTGGTCGGAATTAGTGATCGTGCCAACTGTTCATAACAATCAAATGTATGCGCTGAAGCTGAAGCTAACAAGTTGAACCTAGCTTTGGAACACTTCCTTTAGCAGGTTTTCACCATCTTCCCAATTCTTTCACACATTTCAACGATGACTGATTTCTCTACATCCAACATTCAGTAAGTTATATGATTAAGAATTTATTATTCGACAAGAGAGCCGCGTATTAACACAACCACCCCCTTTCTATTCAGTTCTATATCAGATCTTCGTCAAGGTACTGATCTCAAGATCGGCCCATCTTTAATTGGGTTAGGATACAAAGAATCACATCTTTTAACAGACACAAGGCTTGCATTGGGGTATCTATCCGCAGCTTTTGCCGCTGGTACTTTCTACATTGAGAAGAACTTCTCCTTCAAAGATGGGTTTAACTATACTGCTATCCTTGTTGGTTTATATTTCTTGGTCATTGGTGTCATTATGCTTCATAGTAAGTTTGTTGAGAAGGATATCATATATCGTGGCTCTAACAAAGAGGGGGAATCATTGGAAATTCGTGGTTTATTCAACAAACATGAACCTATTTATCAATTAACCATCAAAGTTACCAAGAAAGATGGCAAAGTTGAAGAGATCAAGAAAGGTTTGAAATACACTGAAATCTTTGATAAGTTTGGTAACTTACATTTGAAGGAACTACAGAACTGGTTCAAGGAAACTTTAGCTTCTAAGGGTAAATAAAGAGAGTCTATGATCTATTAAAAATCTTATATTATTCATGAACACTAGTATCCAGATCTGTAATCCGACGTAGAAATCCACGTAAAGACTGTGGGAACATCCTCATCAACGGAACAAACCTAGCGAATAAAGGCATGTATAACTCACCTCTTTCACCCAGCTGGATCTTTTCAATGATAGCACTGGCCAATTTTTCAGATTTGAGGACTGGAGCAAAGAATTGCTTTGGCGGTTTGACATCTTGAAACATTGTGGTGTTCAATTGACCTGGTAATACCAATAAGAATCTGATATTTGGATTTGTGAATGAAAGTTCATAAGATAATGATTCATGAATTGAGATAAGTGCGGCTTTGGTTAAGGAGTAGATGGATAAATTGACAGGGTTTAAAAGTCCCAAAACTGAAGCGATGTTTACCACATAGAACCGTTGGCTTTGTTCTTTGAGGAAAGATTTCAATAGAATTAACGATGATTGTAAATTGACATTGTTCGTGGTATTGATTTGGTCTGTGGTCATGTGCATGAAGGATTTGTTGTGCCTGATAGCTGCGTTGTTGATCAAAATAGTGGGAGCAAGACCAGATTGTTGGATCTGTTGAATAACATGAGCCAATTTATCTAAATCGTTCAAATCACATTGATAATACACCAAATTCTCATGCTTCTTCAGATGATTTGGATCTGGTTTGGTCTTGTCAATATTAACCACTTTGACACCCAATAATAAAAGGTGTTTAACTAACTCTAGTCCTAAGCCATTTGATCCACCGGTGATTAGTGCTATATCTTCCTTTCCTAATTTGCTCCAACGTGGGCCTGATCTTTTGTAGATTGTGTTTCCTATGGATATAAGATGAATTAATATGATTGGTGTTGTTATTAGAACTGATGTGAATGGGCTAAAATTTGAGCTTAGTTTAAAGTTTGGTTGTTAGTTCCTTTTTTGGTTCGTGATGAGCTGGCTTTGGGGGTAGAAGTTAGAACACATACTAATTCCATAGTAGCACTATCAGTATAAGGGGTAAATGTTTCTGTTTGAGGATACTAAACAGAGTATCAATGTTGAACCATCCTGCCGTGTACATTTAGGATAGCCTTCACAGTAGTATCAACATCGGATGCTTCTTGAAGTTTGGGATTCTCTCCAGTGTTCTCGCGGAGCTTCCCATAAGAAAAGTGTCAAATTGCTAGTAAAGTTTCCCCTTCCAGCCAGAAATTGGCCCTGTTAAATTTTGGAATTTGGCGTAAGTCGCGACTCGCGACGCGCCTTGATTTTACACCACGCGCGTGCGTGGCTGGCACTTGTAATTTGTGCCAAAATCACCAAATGTTGAGCCAAAAATGCTGGAAATTCACGGAAATGCGTCAATTTGCGCACAAAATCTGCAAAAAATCTTGCAAAACTCCAAAAAATAAATATGAAACAAGAAAAGGGAATGGCTTCAGTTCTGCCCTGCATACGTTCATGTACAACTCGAGGATCTTCATGCTTCCTTTTCTTTGAAACTTTAAAGCTTGCTGATATATATTACAAGACTGATCCTGATGTTTCCAGCTAACTAGCACATGAATGCTCGGTCATAGCTAAAGGCTGGCTCTTTCACAATGCTCTAGCTTTGCCTTTCATTCTTTACACCCTCTCTACTGTTACTACTTACCAGTACTTCACCACACGCAAGATAGCTCATTCTCTTAGATCGTTACCAATATCCTTTTGACATCTCCACATTCTTTACAATTTTTTATTCCATTTCAAATCAATTTTGATGTCAAATACCACATTCTCTAATTAATCCCACACATACACTTACAACGATCTCCCACTTCTGTCCCTCCTTACTCCCTTATATTATTTCTATTTCATTATTTTCTTTTACTCTTTTTGCCTTTCTTACAACATGAACTCTGAAACTTTACAACAATTGTTAGAGTTAGAAGCCAACTTAACCAAGGTATCTGCTCTAGAAGCCAAAGAAGATTCCAATCAGACAGAATTGTTGTTGGCTCATTTGGACAAGATCACTAGTCAGAACGATGTCAACTCTCCAATTAAGTCTTCCACTTCATCAGATGAACTACCAATCGATGCTCAAGTCATCTCCGCTGATGAAATCCAAACAAAGTTCAAAGAACAAGGCTCCCTGAGCTGGTCCTGTGATCAGTGTCATGAATCTCTCTTTGTCAGTGAGGACGACGCACGTGACTTAGCCGCCAAGTCTGACTCCAAAGATTGCTGTCTTGAAACTTTACAAAAGTACAAATCAACAGAATTGGACTCCTTGGAGCTTTCTTTCTGGTGGTTCTTTATCAACAATTTCTCTAACTGTGTCCTAACGTTACCAAACTACACAAGATTCATGATCACTAAGGGTGTGCCAAACTCACTGCGTTCTATTGTGTGGACCAAGATCTTACAGATTGAGACCACCGAACACGACTACTACGAAAGGTTATACCGTTCTTTGAATATGGATGTTTCTTCTGAGCTGAAAATTATTGAGAATGACGTCAGAAGATCCATCCCAGGGTTAACTAACGTCACGAATGATTCACAAAAGCAAAAGATTGTCTCTGTTTTGAACGCGTTCTCCATCTATGAATCTCACATTGGTTATTGTCAAGGTCTACAGTTCCTTGTTTCTCCATTCTTTAGTCAGTTTAATGACGAAATCGATTGTTTCAAAGCTCTTATTCAATTATTCCAAGTGAATCACAATTTATCTGGCATTTACGACCATTCTATGTCAGGTTTGAACTTGTGGTTCTATCAATTTGAAGAAATCTTCAACGACCAATTTCCTACTTTATCATCACACTTCCAGAACTTGAACATTGACTTGAAGATGTTCCTTTCGCAATGGTTCGTCTCTTTGTTTGCCGTGACGATACCTGTTTCGTTCCTACCAAGATTACTAGATGTTGTCCTAATGGAAGGTTTGCAATCCACCATCTTCAGAACCTCCTTGCTACTTTTGAAAGAGAACGAGGAACTTCTGCTGTCCATTGACGACGACGAATTGGTTATGAAGCACTTCCTCAGCGATATGTGCTGGTGTGTTTTCCACAATGACGAATCAGAATTTACCAGTAAGCTCATGGACATGTCTGTTTGTAAGTTCACCTCGGCTAATTTGGATGCTTTAGAATCTCAATTCAACAGCAAGATCAACAGCAACAGCTCTCATTCAAGAAATAAATCCATCTTTGGTAAATTCATGGATGGGTTGAAATCGACAACTTCTATAGATTCGTATTCTTCTCGTCTGAGATCCAACAGTATTGCTTCCACCATTTCCACCATTTCTTCTGTCTCCTCTGTCTCCAGCACTGCTCCTTCTTCCCCAACAGACACAAAGCAACAACAACAGCAGCAGCATCGTCGTTCTTCAGCAATCCCACCGAAGTTGTCCATCTCCATAAGTCATTCTTCCAACTTGAGTGAAGGTTTGAAATGTCTCGCTATTGATTCCTGTCAAAGTTCAATCATTTCTCACGATGATGATTTGGATTTGTTGAGTGAGATGTTGAAGCTATGTATTGCTAACGGTGTTGAAGATCCTGTCTTGGAGAAGGTCAAGATGAGACTGGAGATTAGAGCTGACAGTTAGATCGGATCGGATGGGATATGTTAATGGATATGATAATTTGGGTGATTTATGTTTGGTTTTTTGGAATATTTTATAGCTCTAATTGATTAATATGTTTTACTTAATATAAATTAGTTTTGATTTGACGTTAAATTCAATTAGCTGCTGGACGGGATCACCGGCTAGTACCAAGGTCGACGATGTAGCGATTCTAGATACGGTCTACGAACAATTAGATATATTGCTGGGCTCTTTCAGCTAGCTGTAGCAGGCCATCGACCTATTAGTATAAATATTAAATAATGTGTCATGTGTTATTGATATGATAATTGTTGAAGTTATACATGAGACAATACCACTATGGTGCTGATTAGTTAAATTAAGTTTGTATAAATATAATAAAGAATATTGTGAATTTTGGGATCCCGTAAACTGAAGAATAAGAAGACCTTTGATTTGTCATGTGAATGTAAGATTTATGGAATGATGAGATGATAGGTGAGGATCTTTTGAAAGTCGGATATGCACTAGAAGAAAGTGATTCTCAAACGGTCAAAGATTGGAAGCTTTGGAACAACACCAACAGCACAAATGATCAAATTGATGACAAAAGACTGCAAATCGTAGTGACTGTAGTGTGTGGTACAGAGGAACAACCAAATTGGAACACCAACGAGGAACTTCTTACTTGGAGTGTAGAAATCACCAGAATCTAATTGTTCCCACATCGTCAAATTATCATAAGCACCGGAGTTGAACTCCCAAGGAATACCCTTCACGTAATGGAACATGATGTATGAGCCAATGACATAGGTGGCGTTAGTCAACGACCAACTCCATTCGTTCGTGACACCTGGAACTAAGTTGTAGAAGACCTTAAGGAAGATAACAATGACGATGTGAATAACCCAGGCCCCCTTGGAGTGGACCCATTCGGAGTTTAAGTTTGGAGTGGCTTCTTGATCGATCTTCTCTTCAAATGTTTCTTCTTCAACGTGTGATATTATGGAAGAGGAACGATGACGACGTTGTTGTTTCAATTCTTGTGTTTCAGGGGAGAAGGTATGTGTGGTTGTAGTAGTTGTCGAAGCAGATGTGATTGGTGTGATTTCTCTAGATTCAGTAGACATTTTTGATAGGTTCAATTGAATCTTATGGTTGATGAACGATGATGTATGTGTAGTTCTGTTGAAGTGAAATGTATCTCAAGATTTTGATCTAGTTGAGATGACTTGAATTTGCCTTCTAATTAATACTTTGAAATGTTGAGGATAATATATTAAACGAGCCCGCCCCTATTTTGTGTCTAGAGATGTACGGAAATAAACGAGTAGTGTGAGATATGAAGCTAATGAATCAGAGCTGTGTGACTAATTAGCAAGTAATAGTTGAGCAGTGGATAGTGAATTGAGCAGTAATACTGGCTTTGGTAGTGATGAATTAAACAAATTATCGTTGTCTTTACAATGATTTGGGATAAACTTTTGTTTCGACCTTTCACATTTCTTTCTAAAATTTGCCTCCCAGAAATAGCCCAACTTAATCTGATGTGGCCCTGACCACCTGACTCGCGCTCTTCGTAATTCAAAGGAGGAAATAAATAAATCAGATAAAATACCCGAAAAAGGAAGGTGTTTGCAGTACAAACAAATGACCTCGGCGATGCGGAAAGTTTTGACCAGGGAACTGCTGAAATCTCACTCGGATTCGGAAAATTACATAATTGATGACTAAGAAACAGAGATCAAAAATTAAATTAAATTGTAAGGCCCTCCTTGATAGAACATCGCTACAGACATCAACTAAATCTTGTTGTGAACTTCTTGATATTAGACTAAACCACCCGTCAAGATGGCTGCAAGACCACTATCACCAGCTACTTCAGAAGAACCCTTTTTCAAAAAGAGAAAGAATAACAAAGACCAAGCCTCAAAAGCTGCCTCTACAACCATCACAAATGATGAAACTGCCAAACATTCAGACACCGTACCAAGGTCAACTACTCCAACCATAACCAGTCAACAAGCTGACTCTGCATCATCCACTAAATCACAGCTGTCACAATCCCAGAAAGAATCTCAGCTCATGTCATCTATCCCTTTATCAGAGCTGTACACTCTCAAAGAAACCCAATCACAACCAAAAGAGGCACAATTTACCATAACGAAAAACACAAAGATGTCACTACGAGTGGATCAAATCTTCAAATCTTTAAAGAAGCAATCAGAAACGTCACAGCATAGAACTTTGATAATGGCGCATGGTCCACATCTCGCTAGACTCATATCGATAGTGGAAATCCTCAAATGTAAATTATCTGAAGATTTAAAAGATGCTAAATGGGTCCAATATAATCGTCTGGAGAAAATGGAAGTGTCTTATGATGTCAATGATTTGAAATCGAAAAGTTTGAAAATACCCATCTTATACGTGATGTTTGCTTGTGTGAATGATAATGTGGAGGATACCGTTAAGGATATTAAGGATTGGACTAAACAGGAAGTCAAATAGATCAGAGTTAGTGGGAGATTAACTTTCTAGTTGATTGCTGGTAAAATACTTAGATTGCTAAAGTTTCTATATTTCAGAATTAGATTAAATATATAGATTCATGGTTTTATGAGAATAACTTGTATCTGTACAAGTGGACATATATCAGCAGTAGTAATTGTACCTTGTTTTGCCTTATGCTGGCGTAGAACAGTGTCACGTGTACAGGCTACCTGAAATCATAAGTGCACCACTGTACCTTAGAAGAAAAGTTTCTATGTTAGGCCAACTATAATGTAATGTATATTCTAATTTCTATGTTAATAAATCATATGACACAAGCCGTTGACTGTGAATCTTAAAGTCATCGAATGTACCCGTTACCAGACTTGTAGTTCTTCAAAGAGATCAACACGATTTGGACATTTCTGTAAGTGATTAGCCACAGAAGTTCTAATGTTATCCACCATAACTGGGGCACCACAAGTGACAATACCAACGGAGCCACTGTTCTCAGTGGTGAACTCTTTGAGAATCATCTGATCGATGTTAGGTCTACCAGAATAGAATTGAACGAATGAGGACATCTCACTCATTAACTCCAAGTCACTGTTCAAACTGCAATTACTCTCAGAGTTTTGATCAGATTTGTTGGAATCAGACTCAAGCTTGATAGATTTTTCAGCACAAGGTAAGCCACCAGTGACGTACACTTGAACATCAACAGGGGTCTTTGACAACGCATCAAACTCATCCTTGAACCAATGTAAATACTCCAAGGATCTGATGGTCCAAACAAACTTGATATGTTGTTTCTGCGCAGAGTCCCTCATACCCAAGTCCAA
>JAKTWX010000200.1:0-14961 GCA_030582275.1 Waltiozyma pijperi
CCACCACTCAAGACGGCCAACTTGGTGCCTTTGCTCTTTAGGAACTTCATCAATTCGAAATCACCCTTAGTAAATTGTAATTTTTCCTTTAATTCGTCCCAGATGGTAGTGGAGTTGATCCCCTTTAACAAAGCAACGCGTTCGTTCAAAGATTGCTTGAAGTCTAATTCACCATTCATGGCTCTGGTAGTGATGGCTTCGACTTGATCTTCGACACCAGCATAAGCAGCAATTAGTTCGATGACTTCTTGGTAGATTAAAGTGGAGTCCATATCGAAACAGAACAACTTCTTGCCCTTTCTTAATTCATTGTTTCTTTGAAGGATCAAGTCCACTTTCAAGAATAATTCTGTTTCTCTTTGTTGAAGTTGTTCCTTCAAGTCAGTGAAAGCTGTCTCTTTGGTGGAGGTGATTTTAATGAAGAAATCAAAACAACGAGATTCACTTAATGTTTTAACCTCAGTAACTTGGACATCTTCTAGAGATTCGATGAAGTTGGATAGTGTTTGGAAATCTTGTTCCTTGGTGAACTTTTCAAAGAAAATAGCGGTGATTACAAGTCTCATGGTTGATTATATGTGTCTATTAGATATGTATGAGGCGTATCAATCGCCTGAATAGTAGTAAAAATGTCTCTTTGGGTCAACAGCACCTTAAATTGAATTTTCCAAATATCATATGTCAATCAATCAATTATGTACGTCTTTCTCAAATATTATGCGTAGCAGGCCGAGTCACAAAGGCATACCACGTGACCTCTCAGTCCAATATACAAGTCAATATAAACTAGCCTACAGAGTTGAATCCTGAGAGTCAAGCTAGTATTGTACAATTTCAATCTATAAACCCCTTGTATTCACTCGTGTAGTATCCAATTTATACGTAAATTCGTTCTAAATTCTTCCTTCCAAGTCCATCATCTTGAAGAGGTTGTTCAACGTAGCTCTAGCTTCCTTTGTATTAACATTTGGCGCCATCACTTCTTTACCGTGAGAATTATGCATTGGCTTTTTCAAATCATCGGCTCTTTCGATGATGTTCTGGTAATTCTGGAGATTTTGCAACACAACCTGGAACTTATTCAAAGAATTTAAGATGTTCTTGTGACGTTTGGCGGAGAATAAATCCTCCATTCTCTTAACCACTCCTTTCTTTAATGGTGTCTGGACCAGTAAGTTCTCCAGTGTAGAACCAATTAGTCACTATAAGCAGCTGCAGTTGCAGTGCCAATTTTCGAGTTCGGTTAATTATTCCGCATCAGCCTCCAATAACTCAATAATTTCTTCCAAAGATTCAACAACATATCCCACTTTCACATCAGTGTGGTCTTTCCCATTCATCACGCTCTTAATCAAAACAGTAACAGCGCCAGCGTCATACCCTGCATTCATATCATCCATGGAGTCCCCAACCATGATCAATTCCTCAGCTTTAACTCCCCAATTCTCTGCGATGTGGAAAAGGGCATCGGGCTTTGGCTTAGGAGGTTGGAAAGAACGTGTTAAGATCGGATTGAATTCAATATTGGCAGGGATGTGTGTGTTGAGAAGATGAGTGACTGGTTTGATTAGGTTTCTTGTAAGTATGGCCATAGGTAAAGGCAAGGATTGTAAATGAGTTAACAATGGTAATAGACCCAGTTGTGGTTGCATTTCCCTCATAGCTTTCTCCTCGACTTGTTCCACTCTCAAGTTAGCATTGGTCTGCTCTTCTGGTGACAATTGAGAAATGAATTTTAAGATGTCAACTTTTGGATCAGTAAGTCCTATCACTGAGCGCATCTCTTTGAACATCCATGGTTGAGAGATCGTTAAGGTACCATCCATGTCAAACACGACACCTTTGACCTTCACGAGTTGTCCTAATTTGTTTCTGATGCTCACCATTTTGATTAAGTAGTTGTGTCGAGTGATTGATGCAGTTTGGGTTTGATAGGGTTGAGACTATTGGTGTCTGGTGTATCTAGCGAGACAGTAATATTATTTGGCAGATTAAGGGAGTAAGTTTAAATGATTTGCTTTGTGAAGTCGACTCTTACAAAACACTTGTAAGTTGTTACAAGTGGTTAACTGTGAGAAAACCGCTTTCAATTACAGCAAGATGAATCACAGGAGAAACTTAAGATTTCAGATCTTACACCAAATCTGTACAAGCGCCCTGCGGTTTCCGAAACGGGAGATAATTCCAGCTAGCGATATTGTTTTTACGCCACAGACCTGACCCCTGAGACCACAGACGTAAATCTCGTTCAAGAGCTACAATACTTAAACCGTTTTTAAAACATTTTCTCAAGCATATATTCAAAACTAATAAACTCTCTAAACCTAAAAGCCAATCAAGACCAGCAGCTAAATCCAAAGAGCCTATAACTAAAAACAAAAGTGATTGAAAAAATTAACCAACTATAACTAGTAGAAAAATTAGGAACAATATAAACAACAAAATTTAATAAAACTTAGCAAGAAATCAATCTCACACCGCTTATAACTTGTCGTAGTATTCTTCGTAACCTGGAACAACTTCCTTCAAACCTTGTCTCTTTCTGGCAGCAGTGACAATTTCACCGGCCTTGGAGGTTGGGTCTAATGGATCAGTGTTGATGGTAGCCCAGTGATCGAAGATCATTTGTGGGAAAGCTTGACCACCAGTAGCTTGTCTTAATTCACCAGTGAAACCGAAGGATTCGTTAACTGGTAAGTAAGCCTTGACGGTGAATAATGGAGTACCTGGTCTTTGTTCTTCAGAGACGACTTGACCTCTCTTCTTGTTTAAGACGGAGTAGATACCACCAACAGCTTGTTCTGGACATTGGATTTCAACCAAGAAGACTGGTTCTTGGATTCTTGGTTCAGCTAATAAGATGGCAGCGTAAGTGGCTCTTCTCATAGTTGGTAAGATTTGACCAGCACCTCTGTGGATGGAATCGGCGTGTAAGGTGACATCTAAGATGTTGATTCTGATAGATCTTAAAGCTTCGTCTAAGATTGGACCAGCACCGGAAGCCCAAGCGAAACCAGAGACAACAGAGTCCTTGATTTCAGCCAAGTATTGGACAGCCTTGGTTTGATCAACAACAACGTTTGGACCGTTACCTTCTGGACCGAAACACCAGATCTTTCTGGCGTCAGTGACATCCCAACCGAATTCATCAGCTAAGATTCTGGCTCTGGCCTTGAAATCGTCCTTTGGAGAAACCTTACCGGTTTCAATAGCTAAGGATGTTTCTTCGGTCAATGGTTCAGCCTTCAAGTATAATCTGTTATGCTTGTTTGGAGACTTGGATAAGGCAGTCATGGAAGATTCACCATCAACAGTTTCTCTGTAAGAAACAACTGGTGGGGAGATCTTTAATGGAATACCAGCGTGGTCGTGTTCCAAATCGTTCAAACAAATTTCCAAGTGTAATTCACCGGTGGCGGCAACAATGTGTTCACCAGCTGGGGACATGTGGGTTAAGACACATGGATCAGACTTGGATAATCTCTTTAAACCTTCAACTAACTTTGGTAAGTCAGAAGCGTTCTTGACATCAACAGCGACTTGGACAACTGGGGAGACAGAGAACTTCATGACCTTCAAGTTGTGGGCAACTTCAGAGGTGGTTAAGGTACCAGACTTCAATAAGAATTGATCGATACCGACTAAACCAACAATGTTACCGGCTGGACAGTCATCGATTGGTTCGGTCTTGGAACCCATCATTAAGACAACTCTTTGGACGGCCTTGATGAACAAATCGTTCTTGGAACCTGGAACGTAGTTTGGACCTTGGATTCTAACCTTTTGACCGGACTTAACAGTACCGGAGAAAACTCTACCGAAAGCGTAGAATCTACCCTTATCAGAGGTTGGAACCATCTTGGAGACGTACAACATTAAGTCGGCAGTTGGGTCACAGTTCTTGATACCCTTACAGATTTCGTCATCGGCTGGACCTTCGTATAAGGTGTCAGCTCTGTAGTTTTGAGCGGTGACTGGGGATGGTAAGTGCAAGACGATCATTTCCAATAAGGCGTCAGCAGCTGGTAAGAACTTCTTCATAACAGCCTTTAATAAGGCCTTACCTTCTAATTCCTTTTCATCGTTCTTCAAGTTGATTTCTAACTTTTCTAACAAAGTTGGGATTTCTTCCTTCTTGAAGTTCATGATGGCAGAGAACAATCTGAAGATTGGGTCCAAGACGAACATGTTGAAGGCTCTTTCTAATGGCTTACCATCAGCATCCTTGTCCTTGTTGGTCCACTTCTTGGTCTTTGGGTTGAAGTAAGAGTCACCCCATAATCTTTCCATCATCTTGGATCTGTCGACACCGAACTTCTTGGAGTATCTGGTGGCGAATTGTCTAACGGTGAAAGCCCAACCGTGTAAACCGGAACCGAAAGCAACAGTACCACGTTCTGGGTAGACTTGGACGTCACCTAAGATTGGGTCAACGTAGGTGGCAATGATAACGTTAACGGATTCAACAGTTCTGGCGAAAGATTGGTATAAATCTTCCTTTTCGACTTGCAATTCTAATAAGGCACGATCAACCTTGTTGATGATAACAACTGGCTTGATTCTTTCACCTAAGGCTTGTCTTAAGACGGTTTCGGTTTGGACACAGACACCTTCAACACAATCGACGACAACTAAGGCACCATCGGTAACACGTAAAGCGGCAGTAACTTCGGAAGAGAAATCGACGTGACCTGGGGAATCAATCAAGTTAATTAAGAAAGAGTTACCGACAGTCTTTTGCTTGATGTCCTTGACGTCTTCATCGGTACATTCAGAGAATAAAGAGATAGCGGTAGACTTGATGGTAATACCTCTTTCTTGTTCATCCTTTCTGGTATCCATGAATCTGGCTTCACCAGCCTTGGCAGCAGAGATAATACCGGCCTTTTGGACTAAAGAATCGGTTAAGGTGGACTTACCGTGATCGACGTGGGCAATAACAGACATGTTACGGACGTTGGTGACCTTGTCCATCAAACCTCTCATTTGCTGTACAAAGAAAATATGTTAGTAATCAGATCTGGTGGCGAAATTTTCCTGGTGGTGCTTTGTGAGACTTCATTGAACTTGTTCCAAATATGGGATTAGAGAATGAGATGATATAAAAAGAAGTCAAGTGCTATGATGCATTATTGACTTGAACGATCAATTTGAGATGCAAATCTATTGATCAGAAGAAGAAATGAAAGAAAGAAAAGGTTGGAAGAAATGAGCACAGGAAACAAGGGGATATCGATGGGCGAAATCAGCCAAATAGGAACAAGACAAATCAATCCAAAGTAACGCCAGAAAGAGAGAACAATGTTAAACGTACATCAACTGTGAAATTAACTGTAATAAAGAAAAGTTAGTGACATGGTTCCGAAACAAAAGTGAAAAGTATTGTGTGGTCAGACCCATCAGATGGCGACATTAGAACAGCAAGAAGACTGCCTTTATTCATCGAATTCCATCTTGAAGACATCCACAGAATCAAATAGACGTACCCATTTTGACTTATTTTAATTAATTGAATGAAACTTAAAAGGTGAAAACACTCAATTTGTCTTAACCTTTCAAAAAGCTATCTATTGTTCGGGTATGGTTGGTAGGTGGGTAGTTACGTTGTGTGGTTTTTTTTTACACCAGCGAAAATTTTTTTTGGAAAATCCACCAGCTATCCCTTCCCACCAAAATCGGGCCAAATTCCTGCATGAGCTTCCGTAGTGAAAAAATGAGATTGGTACAGGTTTTGCCGCGATTATTCCCCAAAACAGTCAAAATTCACGGTAAGTGCACGTTTTTCCCATGTGAATATTTCAAGTTCAGGGTAACTTTCGGCCAATTAACTATGTGCTTACGTAAAGCAATGAAAGAATTTGCACGGGTTTTGTGGCAGTCAGCTTCAGTCCACGAGTACAGTTGCTAAAGATATGACACGGCTGGAAAGACTGGCGGCTTTAAGATTTAGACTTCCAAGTTCCGGTATGTGTGTGTTGTGTTTTTGGCCTCGGATCTCTGAAACAGGACGTCGATGATAGATGGTAGTGGTCATTCTCTGAGTCTCCAGCATCTACCAAGATCATCTAAATCCTGTGAGAAGAACTAAACTCTAGTGTTATTGGATCTACATATAGTTCACTGTCTTTGTGTCACAAATTGCTATTCATTTAAGCATTTCCCTCTCACTAACGTTCAAACACGTAAAATTTCAACAACGATGACACTGTTCTAACAGCAGATGTATATAATATATCTGAACTTCTGAAGTCGAAGATAAAGCAGTCAATTCATATACATTAATATGCAATTCTCTCAGAAAGTAGTACTACCTAACAACGAGGCTGCTTTTCTAGCGGTCATCTGATTCTCTTCGCCTTGTTCCTCCTCTTCTTTTTCTTCATTGCCATCTTGATCTCCTTGTCCTTCTTGATCGACATTCAAACTCTTAGCAGAGGTGTATAAGCTTTCATACGCTTCCACTTTCATGGCCAGTTTAGGGTCATACGTTCTTTTGATACCACTCCAAGCATCACCATTGGCTCCTTGACTTGGTTTAATGGACTTCCTTACGTCTTGTCTTGGAAAGTTTTCTCTCCCTAATCTTGATAATCCACCATTGGCATCAACGGATCTAACGTTCAATTTGATTCTTTCCAAAGCCATCAATTTCTTTCTTTCGTACTCAATCTTTGAAATCAGGAGCTCCTTGAAGATATCCTTCACTTGTGAATCCAATCTCTCCATTATCTGAGCTTTTTCAATGAGCATTTCCTTGGTGACGCGTTGGACCTTCTTAGTCAGGTCTGATTCTTCCTGAATAGCTTCATTTAAGGCTTCAATTGCATCATTGACCTTAATCGGATTGATATCTCTTTTGTTTCTCAATCTGGAAGCAGCTTCGTGTTTAATCTTGGTGTTTTGTTGGGCAGTGATCAACTCTCTCATAAGTAAATGTCTATCAGTCAAGGACTCCTTGATAATGTACGTATCCTGGGCCAATTTTTCAATCCCGTCTCCTAATGAAGCATACTCCAGAGATCCCAAAACAGTGTCGAAATCACCAACCATACAGATTGTCTTACCAAAGCTGTCCCATAATTTGGCCATACCAGAATGACCTATTTCCAAAGGTTTCAATTCTGCGATCTTTTGACCCATTTCCGCTTCTGCTGCACCAACAGATCTTTTTAATCTCACGGTTCTTTCCAAAGTCTCATGGATAGATTTGCAATCTCTATGAAGTGATTTGATAAGTGGACGGAATTCAGCTAATTCTAAGCATTCGTCATAAGGTGGCGCAAGTTGTTTCAACGTCTTTCTCTTGAGACCCTTAGCAGTCTGGCTCAATTTGGAGATTGGTTTATAACTGTTGTAGTCGGATTCAATGAAGTATTGTAGTTCTGGTAGTCTTTGTAGAATTGGGTTGGATATGATCCCGTTGAACCAATCTTGGAACCATTTGACAGTTTTGAAATAATCGCGTTCATTGGAAATACCATAATTTGTCATAGAAGGTGGGATCGACTCCACAAACACCTCTGTGACAGATTCGTTTAGCAGCTTGAAGAATGTTTGGAACTCTAAGTAGGACTTCTTGACAGATTTGTACGATTTGGATTTGTATGATTTTATGTTGGTTTGAACATCAAACAAAATGTTTGGGTTCTCACGTTTGTTTGATAATGAACCGTATCTTTCTAGCCCTGTGACTTTAATAGCTATTTGATATTCTGATTGGCGGCCATCGAACCGCTCAGGCAAAAGTTCAATGTCTTCTTCTGTAGGTTTGGATGACGCTATTGATATGGACTTGACCGCAGTCGTTGATTGGTCACTAGACTTGTTTTCGCCTGAATTTGTGGCCTCTAGGGTGTGCGTGTTGGATGTGGATAAGTCTTCTGAGTAGTAAGGTTCAGGAGAATTGTGATACAATGCATCATGAGCTATATCAGTTGTTGTGGTTGCTCTTGGTTGGGAGTCTTGTGTACCTGTTAAGAGTGGCGGGTATGTTGGCTCAGCAAACGGATTATTGTCAAAGTCATCCGGGTCATATGGAATTGTGTTGCTCATTTGGTCTTGTTGATAGTGAATCTAAGAATCTGGACTATGAGAAAATGAATTGGAGTTGATTAATTGTTCTAATTGACTGATTTAAGTTTATGTTGTCTTCACTAATTGGCTGTCTATAGATTCAAAACAAGCGATCGCCTGCTCCACTTGTTTTTGACGCCAAGTTGGCGCGGGATCTGGATTCTGGATACATCCGGACATCTGAGATTTTGGTGTCAACTTTCAATTTTCGTCAAGTGCTAACTGCTAACTCATAAACTCCAGAGATGGGACTCAGAAGAATTAACAATTGTGGGTTTTCAATCATGATACTGTGCACGATTGCTCAATGCTTTTTCAACTTTGGGGGCTTCATTTCAATCTAGTTCGGTGTCTCAGTCTTCAGATTGGTCAGGATTCAGTACACCCATCTTCATTGTCCATAGTTCTACGTGTGAAATAGTACTATATATACTTTCAGTCAAGTTAGTCAAGATGAACACAATCAACTCCAAACTTTGATCCTGGATCTGCTGATAGTGGATCGTGGTGCAACAGGTCTTTAATCTTTCCAAATACTTTTCTTGTGCGAACTCTAAAATATAGACTCTCAAGTCTCGAGCCTCGACTCTTGAAGCCATTAATACACCAGTTTTGAGAAATCTGGTTTCCTATATGGACCTCAAAGTTCAATTATTCTCAAACATTCAAATAATACTCATCCATTAGCAGTTAAAAAATCATATAACTAAGAATGCAAGCTGTATTCGATTGATCCATAAATCAACCCATATCAACTCTTCGCGTTACATTTATGGAAATTTATCAACACGAAGTCGCCATGTATTATATATCAAATTATGTAACCTGGCTAGCTGGCTGATTGGTTCAGTCGTACTACTTATATAGCTGTAACTTGTATAAAGTGTAACTGGGCCTGTTTCTCACCTCAGAACATGAATGATAAATCTACATATTCACGATGAATTATTAGGATCGAAGATCAGACGGTCTGAACATTCACTCATGAATGCCGTGTCACTTGTGTAGTAACCTGAAATAACAAATTGATCAGCTATATGAAATATCTAAAGCGGCAAGCTCATTTACAAAATTACGTGCGTCTCTAGGGATTACAAAATTCAAATACTAGTCCCTAGATCTTTCAAGTACGTTCTAAATTCGACCGTTTTTTACGCCAAATTGACGTAGACGACACGTAGCATGTCTAAATTTGCACCTCTGGAGAAATATGACACTTACAACTAGTTATTGATTGTGCCAAAAGTCGAATATTTATAAGGATTCAGGGCTCAACTTTCAAATTTCAGCCGGTAATTATATTAAATCTTTCAAGTTTAGACGTACCCCATTTGATTTTTTATACAGTCTCAGTTCCCTTAGATTGTTCGTCTGCATGTCTCATGCAGGTGGTTGGCGCAGCTTTAACTGTATCATGCATGATTCACAACTTTCAAAAGTTGAACTGTAAAACTGTGGATGAGATTATATAAGCAAACAGTCCATAAAGGCCCACAATTTCATGATTTCTGGAAACTTTTGCTATGTGGTTTAACTCCCATTTCCAAAACATGTTGTTTTATTGTAATTTAAGATCTATATGAGGCCATTTAGAATGTGTCCAGTCTTCATTTGTGTATGAAAATCGGAAAAGTGTTGTCAATAGGCTTTCGTAATTTATTGGTCTGATGAGTAATTATTTGAGCTGTATGTGCAGGAAACTGCATCATGATCAAAACGTAAACAAATCAATATGCATATTCGGACGCTCCCGAAAGCGGTTATAAGCTTTAAAGTACATCGAGCTACGTCCGTGGCCCGCTGGACCGATTCCCGATTTTAAAAATATTTCAATTTTTCCACACAGAAACCTCTAATTTGGAGGCTTTGTTTTCTGGCATTTGAAAGGCTATAGGCTATAGCTTGTTGTGATCCAATGAGCAGTAGAACTAACTAGATTGTATATCTTTAAGTATAGCGGTTCGCCATAACTATTACTTACGACTGGGGCCGGCGAATTGAAATATATAAATTAACTTCGAGCTCATATTGTGACAAGAAGATTGGAATTTTTAACCTCGCGAAATAGACGCGCATACTTGAAAAGGCTTACCGCTTTCTTCTGCATCAAACAACGTTTCGATTTCAAATCTTGAACGGCCATCGTTGCAGCTTGCAGTTGGCAAAGGGAAGGAATATTTTGAACTTGTCTATTTGGAACTTTCAACAACTCGCCAACTTCCACCGAACGTTATAGTTGTTGATCTGGTCGTTCACATTTGTTCATATCAGTTGATTCTCAAGAAGAGTTTGTCTTAAAGCTTGAACCCAACATACCGAATCATCCCATAGCAGGCACCCTTCGTCTACGAGCTTTTCGACCCGAAGCTAACAAACGATTTCATCAATCTTGCAAATTTTGAAATTAATCAACGCTTTCTTCAGGTACACAATCCTATCAAAGTCGTCAACATATCATCAAATATCAAGATTCACAATTGTTTGGTTTCTCCATTCCATGCCCAGCCAACAGGATTCCTCCACAACAACTTTCTCTGTCTCAGCGCCAGTCATGAATTCCTCTTCCAGTGAGATGGACCCTAATGAAGCCAAGGCTTTGAAGACTGAATACAAGAACCTCATCAAGGAGAAGGTTTTGTTGCCTTCTAGGCTTCCAGAGTTTGACATTATCAGAGGCCACCATCAGCATTTGGTTATCAGAGACTCTCATTATTTGATCAAGGCTCCTACTTCATTCATTACATGTTCTTCCTGCCATAGAGGTAGGGTCTTGAGGGTCCAGACCATTAAGGAGAACCTGACCAATGACATTTTGATCGAAATCTATCAAGCCATCTCTAAGAGTGAATGCTCCAAAAGAAAGCCTGCCAAGGACACTGAAGATGGTGAAGCTAAGGGGTCAACCACTCCTGTGAAAAGATCTAGAGCTAAGAAGTCTAACAAAGAAGAGACTGAGAATGGAACAGAAGTTGAAGACTCCCCAAATAAGAGAAAACTCGACCTGAAGAACGAAATGGACGAATCCATAGCTGGGGAGTCTGCCACGCCAGTTAAGACTCCAGTCAAAACACCGTCTAAGAGGGCCAAATCTACCACAACCGTCAGGAAGTCTAAAGCTAAAAGTACCATCACAGACCCAATTGGTGGAAATCCCGGTAAGGTTTCATCAGAAAGTGAAACATTAGATCAAGAATCATCCATATCAGTGTTTGCTCCTTTCAGCACCCAACAGCAACTCAGCACTCTTGATTCCCTGGATACCTCTCCGCGTGTGAAGGAAGATTTCCAGCAGAACAGCTACAATAACACAATCACGCATATTCCAAAGAGTAACATTCCAAAGTTTGAAGATTTCTTCAGTGACTGGGAAGAAATCACCGAACTACCGCCATTAGATGAAAGATTGCCTGTCAAGTCTCTATCCACGACCATTAAAGTCACCAATTATACTTTGACTTCGTTGTTCAGCCAGTGTACACAGTTTCCTACCACTTTGGACTTCTTCCTCTCGTTATGTATTGAGAAGGAGTACGGTGATAGTTTCTTCAACAAAGACACCTTGCTAATCCCTTTCCCCACCTATTCCTGTACCTCTTTCATGAAAGATTTCAACAAGGACTTGTTCCTCAAAGACGATCACATAAGAGCTGTGATAATGAACCGTGTCAAGATGTTCGTCAACCAGCCGCTCTTCAACGTTCAGAACTTCAAGGTCGTGATCTTGTTTAACTTTTTCCAAGAAGGTGTGCCTCAAAGGCCACAGGAACATCAAGCACACAAATACGTTGGTAATGTTTATACCTTGAGTGGGTTCTCTGTGAATGTGGCTGATAACTCTTTGGCTTATCAATCTTCCAGAATCACATTCAACCACAACTACACGATGATCGACCAAAAGGAGGAATGGATCAAGTCTGAGGTGTTCAATCAGTTGGTCGTGAACCCATTGCAAAAGGAGGTCTACTTGAAATTCGGTGAATATCTCCTAGGCTCTTACATCAACATCTCTGTTCTAGAGAGAGGTCCTATGATGACTTTTCTTCCATACACAGTTGAATCTGGTTACATTGTCACAAGTTCTTCTTCCATGCTGGTTGTCAACTTCATCAATTTGAAGATCTTGAGGATGTTGATGAGTGAAAATGGCCTTCAGATGGTAAGCTACTTGGTGTCCATCAAGGTCAACTCGAAGTACAACTTGTACATCCTAAAGCTACTTCTTGATCTGCTACACAGTAATGAGAGCAACAGTGATAATTCAATCATGAGGCAAGACTCCAAGCAAATATCAAGCCACAGCATCAAACAGGAGATTGTCTCACCTGCTCAGCAGATGTATAAAGTACCAATAGCCTCGAACTTGCAAGTTCATCAGCAATTCAATCTGCATCAACAGCAGCAACAAATGAACAGTCTTGGGTTTCATCAACAACAGCAGCAACTACAACAACAGATGATAAATGCTTTACATTCACAACAGTTCAATGCAGGCGTGAATAATACACTTCAGCAGAGAAATTTCCCTCCTTGGTCTTGATTGTCTTACCGTTTGGTATTCAACTATATGGTAATATCGATCAGAGTTATGTGTGCTCATGGATATTTGTGTTAGTTTCTTGTTCTTGTCTTTTCGTTTTGTTTTACATAGATTGCTTTTCTGTTTCTCTGGTTTGTTCTGTTTTGGATTTGTGTCGTTATTTGTCTGTGTCTGTGTCTGTGTTTTTGTTCAGAATGGTTTGGTTTTCTTTCTCTTTGCTTTAACGTTTTGTTTGGTTTCGATGGATTTGATATTCTTTCTTTGAGGTGGTCAGTGTTATTCTTAGATATAAGGCCGTTGAATAATATTTATAAAAGAATGTTGTATATATTGTAATTAAGTTAATAATTTGTATTTTTTAACCATCACATATATATCGGAGCAGAAACATTGTATATGTAGACTATTATCTAAGTGCAACTAGTTGAACGTTAATATTAATTGCACACGTCGCAATATAAGCCACCACTAACACTAGTTTACTTGTTGGATAGCTCGTATTAGAGTAGTTGAAAGCCAACAGCGTCACATCTTGTACGAACAGTAATATATCTGGAATCTGGATACTTGAGGTTTCGGTTTCGAAGTTCGAGGCTCATGCTCGGACATTTTGGCATCCACTTTTCAGCATGCATGTCCATACATACCAGAAATACTTTGCCAGCCTGAAAGAAAGGTTACAAGGGTTTGATGGAGAACTTTGGCTTCAATTCCAATGAGTTGTTCAAAAATGCTATCAAAGTGGGGAGGTCACTTAGGCTTGGTCTTTTGGCCTATAACCATTTGTTTTTGCATAAAGTGGCACTTTGTCAGATCAGGGTTGAGTGGTCAATTTTCTGTTGAAAAGTCCTTCGAAAGTCACAAGTTGAATTAGATACTATTGGGACGTGACAATGCTGCTCAAGGGTGCGAAGTCTTCTACACTTAGTTTCTGTTATGTCTTCTGATATGATGTATTTTACATTATATTAGATATATGCATTAAATGTTCAGTTTCTTGGTATCAGTTTCTATGGTAGGTGATTCTGAGACTACGTTTTTGTCTAATGTGTGTAAATTGAATTTTAATAACAAACTCGTAATTTAATCAATTTAAGCGGTTTAAAAAAAAACTAGGATTAAAATTTAAATCCCGCCCTGTTGCAGACGATACGAGACAGCCACATTTCTGTATTTTACAGTTTGCGCTTGATTTTTTCTCACGTGACACAAAATTTAGACCGATATTCTAGAAAAAAACATAAACAAAAGCTAGAAGATCAGAATATTATTGAAAAGATACACACTAATTTAGAATTGGTCTTCAACTCGGAGCAACATCCACTACCATTACATAAATGTCTGCTCAGCAACCCAAGAGTTTTGCACTAATTGATAAGTTCATAGCGCAGCAAATCGAAACCCTTTGTACACCGTTGCATCTCACCAAGGATATCACCGACCAAATCAGATCTACAAATAATAATCCAACATTAACTAAGAGAACACAGCACAAAAAGCTCAAACTAGAAGATACACCACGTATTCTGGAAAGCATTAATACCAAACTTCGAAGACATGTGCACGATTATTTCTCAAAGCAATCAGTGGCTCAACTATTAGATCAAATTAGAGTGTTGAGAGACGAAAATGCGGAAAAACGTGTCACTGCACTTAAATCATTAGATTCATTACAACTACAGTTTGTTGATCTGGATACCAAAAATTATTCACTGGACACATTATTGGAGAAAATTCATGAACTCCCTGTTATCAAGGCTGGTGATAGCACCAATTATCATGAAGATTCCGTCCAAAAGTACAACGATCTCGTCTCAACTCTAAAGTCAAGAACCATTCAGTTAGAAACTATCAAAGAAAAGAGAGAGAATATGAAGAAAGACTCAGATTTATTGAAAGATAAACTCATTGGAGATTCAACCTTCGAAGAAAACGTACTACAGAATATCCCCTTGAATTCAGAAACATCTGAAATCAATTCCGAAATTGTCAAGTTGAAGACCTTGGTTAACAGATTGATAAATGACACAATGATCGATCCAAACAAGAAGGAATTGATCATCAAATATTTGAACCTATCGCAAGAGGAGTTGGATGAATTACTGGTACTACAATAATCTTGGTTTGTTTGTTTGTTTTTTGTGTTGATTTTAGATGTGAGAATTTTGTTCGAAAAGTGACCATGATAACTAAATCATAATCCTTCCATGCATTAATTAATTTAAAAGTAGTAGATATTTCTTAGACCCATTTAACATATTAAAGCACTGAATTTAATCGAATAAACCGAAACCCATGTCGTCATCGGATTCTTCCTTAGCTTCTTCAACGGCTTCTTCAGCAGCGGCTTC
>JAKTWX010000201.1:0-14837 GCA_030582275.1 Waltiozyma pijperi
GGTAGTTGTTGGTTGCAAAAGGGTTTTAAGTGAAATTGGTCGAATTAAATACCAGGGCCGGGGGGCGGTTTGACAATCTTTGTGCAAACTTGCAAATTTCCTAATTCGGGTGGGTGACCTGGGCAATCATGCAAATTACACGCAGCACCGTATAAGCAATATTACATGTGTACTACAACGTGGGAAGCAAAGGAAATGGGCGCTTTTGCATCTATGGATAATACACAGTGTACGACTTCAACACCACTTGATCAATATCCGATTGCCATTGACCTGATATCATTACTGTGTGTAGAGATATTGTGCACAGCAGTCGTCTTTTGTTCCTGAATCCTCGGGCGCCTTTTGTCAAGTTGCTATCAAATTTATTATATGCTGGCAATTTCAAAACTGGCTGATTATACAATTTTGCGGTAAATTCATGCACCCTTTACGTAGTGGCAAAGTACGTTTGGTTTCTATGGAATTACCTAATTCAGAAGTGACGCGCTCAAAATTGTGGCGCGATTATTTCCGAATATAGGTTCAAAGAATGATGTGACTCTTACTGTGATTTCAGCCCCCTGTGGTTATATAGGAATAATTACGTATTTGTGAATTATAGTATACTTTCCCAAACTGGGTGGTTTTGGATGATTTTAGAATCAAAGATATCGTATTCGTGTAAACGTTTAATATATACAAGAGATAATCTGATTGTAACTTGTTAGTATTCAAACGTCATGGTATAAAGTATAAGCCCCACTCATAGAACCAAAGCTCATCATATTTCAAGGAAACTAGTTCAAATTTGATATTAATTATCAGAGTAGCGGTTCATAATTTGTCTACATTTAAAAAATTGGGTTCAGTAAGACTAATCGATTTTTGAAATCATCATGTTAATTAATATCATCATGAATATTTTCCAAATGAATAAACTTCTTGATTCAGATCATGATGGACTGAGACTGTTTGGTAAACATACTGATTCTTGAACTTTCTGTTAGTAAATTTGAAAAGCACTAACTATAATTACTATCCCCAGCTATGTGGGTTGGTTTTGTGAACATTTTGAAATATTTTTTTTAAAACAAAAGCTCAAGTACGCTAGTCTGCGCACAAAGATGATCGATCCACTGGCCTTCGCGAAATTTCAATACAATTTGTGTTAGGGCTCCTTCAACTAATTTGTAATGAGTTATTCTAACAATGACTTTAATTATGAAACAAGATATATATATTATACAAGTGGGTTGAAATAAATTATATGCAGTGGGAGTAATTTAGGGCTTAAACGGACTCAGCAGCTCTTTCAGCTTCGTATCTCTCAATGTCGAAGTCTGGCTTCAAGTCGCTCAACTGGAAGTTCTTCATCTTGTCCAATCTCTCAGTGAGACCGAAATCCGGTTGGTTCAAAGGAGAGTCTTCACCTTGGTACACCAACAAGTCGTACACAAAGGCCCCTAGCAAGCCACCAAAGATAGGCATGATCAATGGGACCCAGAAGTAGTGGTGGCCGTAAGTGAACATTTCCTTAGGGTAGCCAAGAGCAGCAGCGGCTAATCTTGGACCGAAATCTCTGGCGGCGTTCAAGGCATAACCGGTTTGGTAACCGTAGGCGGACCCAATGGCAAAGATCAAGATCCACAAACCGTATGGGAAGGAAGGACCCAAGGCAGCGTTGTATGGGTCGGTCATAGAGAAGATACCAAACTGTAAAAGAGCAGTGGCGACAACTTCAGAACTGATTTGTCCACCGGTGGTTAAGAAATCTTGTGGGAAAGTACAGAAAATACCACCAGTACCGTGCTCGCCGACAGCCTGTCTGACACCGCCGTCAAAGTTGGCAATGGACTCCTTGTATGTGGCGTAGACAATCATGGCGCCGATGAAACCACCAAAGATCTGCGAGAAAATGTAGCCTGGGACTTTTCTCATTGGGAATCTTCTGAACACGGCGGCAGAGCAGGTGACGGCTGGGTTTAAGTGGGCCCCAGAGATACCAGCAGACGCCTGGTAACCAAGGAACACGGCAGAGGCCCAACACATGGCAACGGTGGTGTAGTTGGCAGCTGAGCCGGACGAAACCTTAAGCTGGGCAACAACACCGTCACCGAACACAACCAAGATCAAAGTACCGATGAACTCGGCAAGATATTCTCTGAAGGCGTATCTGTATCTTTGCACAAAGTTGTACATCTTAGGCTTTCTGTGGTGCTGGTATTCGCCATTCGTGGCGGCTCTTTCAAGACCGGAAGCAGGAGCTGTAGTCATTTGTTTGTTAGTACATTCAGAACAAAGAAGGAGATTTTTCACATGATTCATTTCAAAGTTTGATATTAGCTCATCGACGTGGTAATATTTACTTCCTTGCAAAGGCAAAACAATTCCCAAGGGTTTGACTTTGACATCAGGGTTTCGTCGCCAGATTCGGCTGTCCAGTGTCATCTGACCGACTGCGAGGCGCCCGGAAAAAGAAACCTGTCCGGGCCACGGTCAGATTTCAGATCTCGTGAGATCTCAGCCACAAAGTCGGTTAATAGGATACCACAAAAACCACAAGCTTCAAAGTGCGGAAATGAATCATGCTGTGAAAAAGGAGTGTAATGCAACTTACCAACTGGCTTACCTGGTTGGTCTAAGTATTCGGATTGAATGTCGTCTGTGTGGAAGATTTCTGGTTTGTTACCTTCAGCCATTTGGAATGAAAATAATAATGATGTTAGTGGAAAAGAAGCGACTATTGTTGAAAGTGTCAGGTTCTTTGGGGAAAATACGTGGAGAAATGTCTCTTTATTTATACTTTTTTTGCGTTTGATCCCCAGGCCAAGGGGCGAAATTCGGAGATGATCATTTATAATGTTTGATTTTGTGTTTTGTGTTTGTTTTTTTTTCATCCGTTGTCCGGACGCACGCAACAGAGCCTCATGCGGAAAGACGCAGGTCTTCTTGGAAGTGCCACAGATCTTTCAGCAAAAAGGTGGAGAAGTTAACTGAGCTGTAACGCTGTAACGGCTTCTACAATCGTGTAATAGTTCTCACCAAAAACAGCTGAATAGTTAAGTTGTCCTCTCTATTATTGATACTTCCAGAGACTGAATCAGATCAGCTAAACACTAAAGGATCTGGAGTTAATCGGATATATTAATGTTTCTGTGTCACTTAACTAATCACCCCCAGGAAATACTTTAATCATTTTACACCGCAAAGTCACTTGCCACTTCGGTCATAGCCTACGCTCAACTGGCGCCAATTAGAATCGATCTTGTCTTTTACATTTGCATATGCAGCCTTAAAACCGCGTTCACAATTTCACGGTTTGCACCGGGAGTTGATTTTATGGCATATTAATATGCGCCAAACCAGAACTCTTAGAACCAACGTGATACAACTTCTTCTAACACTCCAAAGATCACCAGATCTAACTGAATAATCTTATTAACATAATAAATTACTACAGATCTAAAGTTCTATTGTTCTCAAACTTTAAAAACAAATTAAGTTGCGGTGCACAAGAGATTCGAGGAAAATCAGAAATTTTCTCGTTTTCGTTAAACAGCTTGCGGTCCGCGGGGTAAGCGTTGTAAACGCCGCATTTTTTTTTTTTCTCCCGATGTCCCAATGTCGTACCAAACTGGAAAGTTTCCCCGGTTATAAGCGGCTAATTCGCAGTCCGCAGCTAAAAAAAATTCGGACAAATCGGTTTTTTTTGGAGAAAAGTTTTGATATTCGGGCTCGGTCATACATATTCGGGAAATTTTCCCTGTTTTCATACGGCTAGCCTCTGTGCAATTTGCAAGTCTGTGATTTGTAAAAATGTGGAGATTATATGCGGCTGTACCTTTTGAAAAACTCCGGGGTGCATGTGTGATCAAATATCCGACAAACTCATAAATCACAATTAATCATTTCATGAGTATAGTTCATGCGATTCAGAATATATTCAATCGGTAATAATAGCAATATTTAGCTCAGTACACATACCTGCTTCTTTTTTTGATAGAAATCAGGATCAAAGCTTGAGAATTCAGATCTAACTGATCTTTGTGTTAATCCTTTTAAGATTTGATAACCGCGCGTAATTATCTTCGTCAACAAAAGAGTTGACGAGATGATAGCCTACTGATGTTAGATTATACGCGTAGGCTATATAGGCTATTTGATCTATCTGTAACGGCTATAGTGCATGTGGACTTGATCGCTTGCGGGTAATTTATAAAATTAGGACGATCAGATCGCCAATATTGATCTACAACGTCTCATGAAATTATGCAATAAACAGTTATATAGCTTGTATAAGTTGTAACTGCAGATTCTACTTGAAAAATAAATATATAGAAGTTAGCTGCCGGCGCATACTATAATATTATATGCTGGATTAATATACATAAACAGATCACTGCACGCGATATAATACTACTCATGTAAGTCTAGTGTCGAAAAACAATAATATTAATATAAATATTTACGTCCCTACAAATTATTAATATAAATTAATATTAATTATATTATTATACTGCATACAGCTCTTATATAATTTATTGATAGATAATATCAAGTACAGCTATATATGTCTACATGTTAAACTTAATATAAATATTAACATATTATAAATTAAGTATTATAATATTAATTTTAATTAAAGACGTTAATTATAACATTAATTTGTTGTGAATATAATTAATTCAAAATGTATGAGATCGATCATTACATATATATAAATTATATTATTAATTGTTAATTATTATTAATTATATTATTGTAATAGTATCCTGGATACTATCCACTGTTGACTAATCCTCACATGACTCCGTTCACATGATCGTTCTATCATGTTCTCTGATATTCCATCACGGAACTATCAGTACTCATCATCTTCATATCTGTCATTATGTCTCAGCTAGTACCTTCCAGAATATTCCATCGGTTCTATGCTGTCGCCACTTTCCATTACTATATAAAGGAAGACTTACTTCTTCCTTCATTCATGATCTACATAGTTCACTGTTTATAGTAATCAACGTTTATTAGGCTATCGCTACAGACTATCATCTTACGCATAGATCGCTAATCACTCGCACACAACAGATATAGGTCACACAGTCCCTATATTACCATAATTATATATATATATCCAAAATATTTTGTTAATATATAAATTTTTAC
Source organism: Waltiozyma pijperi (assembly GCA_030582275.1). NCBI lineage: Eukaryota > Fungi > Ascomycota > Saccharomycetes > Phaffomycetales > Wickerhamomycetaceae > Waltiozyma > Waltiozyma pijperi. The sequence continues at coordinate 5,149 of JAKTWX010000201.1, forward strand.
GTCATGAGCTAATCAGCAGCTCCCAGCTTCAATTTTGGCATATGTGCACATGTTACAGCACCAAGTTCCCACGCTTCTTTTGATCTTCTTGGCACAGTAGCTGGTCCCCAGCTCACACTTTGTTTTCAAAGTATCTTCTTGTGTTTTGCGTCTCCTCGTTGGAACAGTCGTCAAGGAGTCCAAGAGGATAGACAGGCATGCTTTCGTTTACCTTCGAGACACCTCGTCAATGGATTTGAACTTCTCATTGGCTTCTGTGATGTCCAGTTTACCCAACACAACCTCTTTGCATATCCCAGGTTGTATAGAAAGCATTTGGTGCTCAATTCAGGAGTTTGAATGTTGTCGATAAATCCGGAAATCCGGGGGTAAGTAATACCTCTCACGTGACAGCAAGGGGCAAGGTCTTTTCTACTTATGAAGTTCTTCTACAAACCAATTGTTATTAACGTGTATAATAATACACAGATGTTCCATTAAAAGTTACCCAGTGCTGAATTTCTCTGATCGATAGAGCCATACCCTGTACTTCCTGTTTCCAATTCTCCATCATTACTATTTATCAATGATTCCAGTTGTCTTGTAAATCGTTGATTATTTTGATCAGCCATTCTTTCATCTTCTTTCAATTCTTCAAAAGTAGCACGTTTCATTTTTAAAGCCCCAACAACCGGGATCTTGATAATATTGATGCCTCCTTGGAACCCATCATATGAGTTGCGGATTGTACACTTCGTATGAAGTGATTTCTTATCTGAATATTGAGTGGCAAACACTGTAAGTTGTAAGAAGAATATCATGAGGTCATAGCATAATAACCAATATTTTGATGATAGTTGGTATTGACCTATAGCTTGTAATGTGTGATGTCCATATATGAATCCATCGTCATTAGGCTTGGGTAGTGGTGTGGTCAAGTGGAAGATTATGACAAATGTGGTTGATAGTATTAGTAGGTTGAAAGTTGATTTCTTTCCTGAGACTGAGGAGAAGAGCCCATGTAACAGTGGAGAGTATCGAAGCACCATGATAGACTGTGAATCAGTTGCTGTTAGTATTCTTTTCTTATAATGTCAGAGGTTATAACTTGATGGACTATTACTTACTAGTTGAACAAGTGACCTTGCGAATAAAACAAGTAAACTGCAATCATAAAGATAACAAAGAGCAAAATATAAGAAACAAAGCAAATCAAAATTAGATATTAGTTCATTCCTTAATACCTTTTTCCTTTCTTTGATGCTTTTGAAAAGTACACCACTTAAACTTGGAAGACCATTTGATGACATAGTAGTGGCGCCAATTGATGGATCACTGAAACTGGGGGTTTGTAGTGTTGAACTACTGCTTGATGTTGTGCCTGATTCTGTGGCGTATATGCCAGGAAACCCACCTGGAAAACTGTTCATCTCTGAGAGCCAATATATACTAGTAGTTGAAGCCTTTTGGAACTTGAAAAAGATCAATCAGTCAAGAATTAATTGTTTAAATTGTTGATATTTCTGTTTATATGCTGCCTGTGCCACCCCAACTATGCTACATATTTTCACCGATGAGACATGGCAGAAACAAGGCCCTACAGCTTGATCACGTGAAGTATACGTCACTAGATATGTGGCCCGTACCGTGACCGTATCGGTTAAATTTCTGAGTCTTGCGATATGGAGAAGGGGCCACAAAAGGCGCTGGGCAGATACACAATTTATATATAACATTTTTGAAAGGACCAGCTTCGATTTGCCACCCAATTAATTGTCTACGATATAGACAAAAGGAGATAATAGATACACACACACAAACTATTGAAACCTGCTACAATGAAACTCTCCAACTTGGCTATTCTAGCCCTAGCATCTTCTATCGATGCGTTTTCAATCCAACAAACCCTCTTTGGGGAAAACTTATTAGAGAAGGCTTCTTCTGTTTTGGGTGTCTCTATTGAATCCATTCCTAACGATGTCAAGAAGTTATGGGGTGAGATGCAATTGACCTTCCCAAACGCTGCTTCCAACTTGGACTTCCTATCCAAATCCAAGCCACACACTGCTAAGCCTGCCAATGAATACGATTTCCACGTTCAGACTGAATCCTTACCAAACTATGGCTTAAGAGTCAAGAAGAACGGTCCTGAATCCTTGGGAATAGACACCGTGAAGCAGTACTCTGGTTACTTGGACGTTGAAGATGAAGACAAGCATTTCTTCTACTGGTTCTTCGAGTCCAGAAACGACCCAAAGAACGATCCTGTCGTTTTGTGGTTGAACGGTGGTCCAGGTTGCTCCTCCTTAACTGGTTTATTCTTTGAGTTGGGTAGCTCCTCCATTGGCGAAGACATCAAGCCTATCCACAACCCATACTCCTGGAACAAGAACGCCTCTGTGATCTTCTTGGATCAACCAGTCAACGTTGGTTACTCTTACTCCTCCAGCTCAATCTCCAACACTGTTGCCGCCGGTAAGGACGTCTATGCCTTCTTGGAGTTATTCTTCAAGCAATTCTCTGAATACAAAGACTTACCATTCCACATTGCTGGTGAAAGTTACGCTGGCCATTACATTCCTGTCTTTGCTTCTGAAATCTTGAAGCACGATGACAGAAACTTCAACTTGACCTCTGTCTTGATCGGTAACGGGTTGACAGATCCTTTAACCCAGTACAAGTACTATGAACCTATGGCCTGTGGTGAAGGTGGCGAGCCAGCTGTGCTACCAGAAGACGAATGTGAAAACATGTTGAGCACCCAAGACCGTTGTTTGTCCTTGATTCAATCTTGTTACGACTCAGAATCTGTCTGGTCTTGTGTTCCTGCTGCTATTTACTGTAACAATGCTCAGATTGGCCCATACCAAAGAACAGGCAGAAACGTCTACGATATCAGAGGCGACTGTGAAGGTGGCTCTTTGTGCTATGTTGGGTTGGAATACATTGACAAGTACTTGAACCAGGACTTTGTCAAGAAGGCTGTCGGTGCAGAAGTTGACCACTACGAATCCTGTAACTTTGATATCAACAGAAACTTCCTTTTCGCTGGTGACTGGATGAAGCCATACCACAAGGCCGTCATTGAATTGTTGGAATCAGACTTGCCTGTTTTGATCTACGCCGGTGACAAGGATTACATCTGTAACTGGTTAGGTAACGAAGCCTGGTCCAATGTGTTACCATGGTCCGGCGGTGAGGAATTCGCCTCTGCCAAGTTGAAATCGTGGACCGTGAACGGTGAAAAGGCTGGTGAAGTTAAGAACCACAAGAACTTCAGTTTCTTGAGAGTTTACGGTGCTGGTCACATGGTTCCATACGATCAACCAGAAAACGGTCTTGACTTCTTCAACTCTTGGATCAGTGGTAACTACGCCATTGTTGATTGATTTGAGCCCCCCCTCATTCCTTATTATTATTATATACTTATATTTTGAAAGATAAAACGTCTAATTATTGATTAACAGCACAAGGTCTAACTAACATAAAGATCTATCTAAAAGAGCGTCTTTGTTGGATCAATGACTCCTTCTTGGATACTACTAGCAGCGACACTGTCTCCTTTGACTTTCCCAAAGAGTAAACCCATTCTCGTTTTCAGAACACAAACCTTCAAGTCATCTTCGTCCTTTGAAGACCAAGAAGATTCGATTTCACTGAACTTCTTAGTGGCGTATTCCCTGTTGAAAGTTCTCTTACGGGTCATCAATTCGTTCAATTCTGTTTGATCTCTGGTGGCTGTGAGAATGTGCAACAATGTGTTTGCTGGGAGTTCGTTGTACAATTTCGTCAATCTTTGGTTCAATGTTTGTAGTAATAAACGTTCTTTGCTGTCTTTCTCCTCTGCTTCAGCGGATTCAGCGGATTGTTGGTGTCTCTTATGCTCAAAGTCTTTCAAATGGGCAATGATCAACTGCTTACTTGGCAACAACTCGATGACCTTATCGATGGATTCCTCATCTGATGACACTTGGACGTAACGGTCTTGACCTGGCTGCACTCTATGATAATCGATGACAACCCCTGATTTGTTCAATCTGTCCAAATCGTTGAACACCAACTCACCGTCAATGGTCTTACCCAACAGCGCGCCTTCAACCAACTTCAGCTTGACCAAATCCAAGCAGGACAGAGAATCAATGATGGAGTCATGAGAGCCTTCTTGGATCACTCGGTTAAGGTACTGTTTAGTGAGATACTTCAAAGAGGACTTGAACGGCGGGCCACGTGGATGCTCAAACACCAAAGCGGTGTCAATGACCCTTGGGTGTCTGATTTGCAAAACGTTCAAATCGTTCTCCAAAGAATGGCCAATCAAAATATCGTCCTTACTGATAATGGCTAGAATCTTCTCTTGAATATCTGCCAAGGTAGTCGTGACGCCCTGCAACATCTCCTCCGTGATACCACTGTAGGCTGTTAGGTAGTCTGTGATCGGCTCGTCTGGCTGAACCAACTCGTCCAAAACTTTCTCTCCGTTGAAGTTGATCAAAGAGACCCTTGTTAACACTTTCCCATTGGCACTTTGACACATCTCACAATCCATAGCAAACGTATGAGAGCCATCGTGTTCGAATTGGAAAGTATCCTTCCATCCGTCCGGCAAGGCGACCACCTCTCTAATGTCTTTGATCTCTGGGTGAACAGGGTATCCGTTGGCGATGAATTCGTCATATTTCATCAACAAATCCGGTAAAACCAACTTCTTCTTAGCCAATTCGTCTCTCACTTTCTTCTTCTCCGTCTTGGTGTATTGTCTTGTCAAAAGAGCCTTGGTCAAGGGGAAGATTTGGTCTTTGCTGCCTGGAGATCTCATCAAGATGCACTCTTTGAACTGTTCGTTGAAGAATTGCAACTCTGGAACAGCTTTAACCTCACTGATGCATTTGATAGTGGCTTGTTTAGCTGAAGTTGCACTTGCATTTGCATTTGAAGGCGGCTTATCCTCATCCACAACTATGGCGTCCTCGTTCTCGACATAGCCCAATTTGTTGATTTCCAAGTTGGGTATCACCAACACAACAATGTTTTCCAAGAACTTGCGATGGTTGATCTTGAAGATACTCTGAGGAGCATTGACGTCAATATCCAACGCGTGGAGCATGTATTGCTGGAACGTGGCGAACTTGATAGATCCACACGAAGGAGGCTTGGGCTCTGAGATCTCATAGCTTGGAGTAGAGCTCTTACGTTTCTTCTCTTTCTTTAAAGGCGGCGGTCTGATTGGAGAAGTTGTCCCAGTGACAGAAGGTCTTCTGAAGTTCACAGCTGCTGCACTCGATCTTCTTCTCTTGGACGAGGAAGGTCTCTCAGTTCCTAACAGCGGGAAGTTGGCCTCTGCTGTTGCGGTGAATGTGTTATTGGTGGCTGTTGGAGCTGGACTGCCTCTTGGAGAAGGAGTTCCAGATGTGATAGCTCCAGCGGCTATGTTCAGTTTAGAAACATCGTTAGGGATGTCATCGTTTACTTCGTTCATAGCTTGTATCTGGTGTTTCTTTGGATGTTGAGAGTTAGGCCTTGAGTGTGAGGGATGATCAAGGTAGGTATAGGTCGACTGATATACTCGTGTTAAACCATCGAATAGCTGATACCTTTGATCGATTGACGTACGCGCTTTGAGCTTTGGGGCGCGCGAAACTTCAAAGTTCCTGCAGAAAAAATTGCGACGTGACAGCAGCAAGGAATAATTTCCTAATTCGGGAGTTTTTCTTGTTTATTTTTTGTGTGTTTGGAGGGCAACACGAAATCTAGATCAACGTCCACTACTACTACTAGTGCGTGAATACAGAGAACCCATGGATTCACAAGGAGGTTCTACAAGATCTAAGCAATCGATATGTCTATTTGGAGTACTCTATTACAGTCACCCAATGGCTCAACGCCCAAGAAGACTCTTCTTATAACAAGTAAGTTGATTTAAACTCAGATCTCACTTTCATTACAAATTAACTAACCCTGTGCTAGATGGCTCTCCTTCCGTACAAAACCAATTCATTAAAGCTCTCTACATAGAGACTGAGATGTCCTTCCTAGGATCACAGGAGCCCAACGCTATAGCAAACTCCTTCTCCATGGGATACACCTTCATCGAATACAAGGACAACTCTAATGAACTGCTATCGACACTAGAGGTCTACACGTTGCCAGGGACATACAACGAGCCAAACCATTTACCGATCCTCCAGAATCTCAGCAGAGCGATTAACACCACTGATTTGTTAGTTGTGAATCTCTTGGATTATAACGCAAGGCCTGAGAATTGGCTACAAGAGACACAGATTTGGAACAACATACTTCGCAAAGAGCTCAACACACTGAATGACAGCAGTAGAGCTCCAGGTGGTATCATCATCCAAGAAGACAAGATCAATCAGTTAACCATTGTCTTGAACAAATCATCCTTTGTAGAAATCGATCCAGAAATCCACGAATTCATCCAAGCAAATATCAGAATCCAAGCTATGTTATTACAAACTTCAGTGATGTTTGTTCCTTCTTTATCGTCTCATACTTCCACTTCATCAAACATCAAATCCATAAAAGCCACCATCATAAATCTAGTCTCACATCTCTTAAGTCTTCCTTTAAGAACACATAAGCCCTCAGAGATCCAATCGAACTTCACAGATATCTCTAACGCAGTAATAATCAAGGGCACTGACGATCTTTTCAACATCAATATATTGTACCACAATTCAAATGAACTGTATGACACATACGTCAAGTCCAGATCGCTGGATACCAATGAGAACCCCGTGTTGCTTAATTATAGCAACACAGTGAAGCCACATTTTGATGAGATTAGAAGTACAATGTTCTCATCGGACTACGAAGAAGGCGATTCCAAGATTATCAAACAAGATGCGACCAAGAACAACAAATTACAAACCCCAATCGATGTCAAATTTGACGATTTCCTTGAGGTTGTGTATCAAAATCGTACAAAGTTGAAAGAAGGAGATACAACTGTTGAAGAACTTCAGCGGCTAATTGAAGGAATCAGCAATCGCACAGAGTCAAACATTTGATAATAATGTGTTATTGTCTTGATTATATAGTAATAACTGTATCGCAGTTCAATGATCAATCTTTAAAGAGAAATCAACATATCCTGTGCCTTGATGGATGGAAGAAGTACTGTAAATATCAATTTCATTAGTCAAAAAAGTGCTCAAATTGTCCAAAGTCAAACCACCAGAACATTCAAGCAAGAACTGCTTCTTACCACTCCATCTCTGTTTGAGACTCAAAGCAGCGATTTTCAAGCCTTCACCAGTGAAATTATCCAACATAATAACATCAGCACCTGCTTCAATGGCTTCATCAGCCTCTGCTTCACTTTGACATTCAACTTCAATCTTGACAGAAAACCCACACACTTTTCTAGTGTTGGCAACAGCCTGTGTAATGGACCCAGTGGACCAGATATGGTTGTCCTTCAACATGACCATTGAGCTTAAATCGTAACGATGTTGATCACATCCACCAACCAACATCGAATATTTCTCAACTCTTCTCAACCCAGGAGTGGTCTTTCTGGTACCAGCGATGATCCCTTTGAACCCGGATTCCCTGGCTAGTGTGATGGTCTTGTAGGACTGTGTGGCGATACCTGAAGATCTGGCTAATAGATTCAAAGCAACCCTTTCAGCGAGTAAGATATTTCTAACAGGACCTTTAACTTTGGCAACAGCGATTTTAGATTCTGGGGAAAGATATTCACCTTCTTTGACTAACCACTCCACTTGGACTTGACACTGGTTGAAAACTTCTTGGGCAAAAGGAACACCACTGACAACACCGGAACTCTTACAGTATAAAGTGGCGGTTTGTGGAACATCACCAACAACATAGCCGCCGTAATCGAAAGATGGAGTATCTTCAGTGAGCCAGTTAGTGACGTCTTGCTTCCATTGGCCGTTGATTGGGAGAAGATGAGCAAAAGCTGGGTTTGGATTAGTGCTGGTCATTGTGATAGATCCGAGTTTAGAGTCTAAGATGTTGAAATATAGCTTCTCTTAGCCTGAAAGTGTGGAGTTTTGCTCTGTCAGATTTCTATTTTTTTCTTTGGCTGAACCGCCAGCCCGCTCAAGTAAAAATCTTGAAATGTAAACGTGACGCGTCTCTGTTAAAGAAGGATCAGATCAAAACAAATAGGCAAGTTTCAGCCCCAAGCGCCACAAGTTCTAAATCACTCTTTCTGTCATGAGAGTGCAGAAACCTCAGTCGAACAGCAGACGTTCCAGATCAATAAAAGATGCCCTCAACACTTCTCAATCCGAATTAACAAGCCCACCACCTTCATCTTCTCCACAGTCAACTCCTCCTTCATCACAACATACAGAACAATCTCTCACTGTCAAACCAAAGATATTGAAGCAATCACTCTTGAACATTGGCCTTCATGACAAGAAGACATGTACAGAATGTGGAATGTCATATTTGAAGAACGTTCAATCGGACATTAAACTCCATGAGAAGTACCATCAGCGGCTAGTTAATGGGATCGGCCTATCTAATACATCTACGTTTACCAAGATTGAACAATTCACGCCCACTGAATTCATAGTCAAAGTCAACGCAAAGAAAGCAGCAGAAGTGTCTAAGACATTAGAACTTCTTCAAATAGTCAACCAATCGTTAAATGCACCAGATGACAACGATTTTTGGATGAATCAAACGGGGGAAAATGGTTCTGCATTTCTATACATCAAGGACAAAACTGCTGTGGCCATTGTGACAATAACCAAAGAAACTCAAGGCAAGTGGTACAGCATAGAAGATGGACGTATTGTCAGTGATAAAGAGATCCCTATATTATGTGGTATAAGTCGCATCTTTTGTGCTTCTTCTCAAAGAAGACAAGGCATCTCTATTAAATTGTTGGATAGTGTAAGAAGGCATATGATCTATGGTGTGGTTGTTCCAAAGTCAAAGCTAGCATGGAGCCAACCTAGTTTTAGTGGTGGGAAGCTGGCTTCTGTTTATAATGGAGTGAAACATAAATCTGGTAGGATCTTAGTTCCTGTGTATAAAGAAACAAGACTAGAATGAAGCATCATATGTTACAAGTTATGAGCCCGATTCCAAACCTAAACGAGCGCACGTGACTCGGTAAGAACCAAAAAAAAAATCGTGGCTCGCGCAGTTTGCGGTTGACGGGGCGGATCATCAAGAATCCAAAATTTTTAAATCTTCTGCGGCGAAAGAAAACAAAGATGTCAAATCACTGGAAATAAATTAACCGCCCAACAGCTCAATTGATTTTAAATTCACCGCCCCCCCTCGATTGATCCACCACCAATGTCAGAGCTTGAAGCCATTTCCTACCTTCTGGAACTGTCTCTTAATCCAGCTTCAGCAAGACATGCGGAGACTCAATTAAAGGCTGAAGAGGATAAACCTGGATTTGCCCTTACATTATTACATGTGATTGCTTCTACGAATCTAACCAACTCTATCAGACTAGCAGGCGCTTTGTTTCTTAAGAACTATGTCAAGAGAAAATGGGTTGATGAGAATGGTAACCATTTGTCTCCAGATGCTGAACGAGTCAAAGCTGAAATCACCTCTTTAATGATCACATTACCTAGTAACCTACAAGTTCAAATCGGTGAGACCATCTCTCTGATCGCTGACTCTGATTTCCCTGATAAATGGCCAACGTTGATTGATGACTTCGTTGCTAAGATCAGTGAAGATGACATGTA